>JAWNOM010000119.1:0-25444 GCA_035045965.1 Drosophila aldrichi
ACGAGCCCAAACCACTATTAATTCGAACAGCATGTTTTTTTCACAGTGCGCAATGTTTAACACACTATATTGTCAATACTACCAAAGATAACACATACCAATGCGTTTCGTCTTAAAGAGAATTTTATTCTCTTCACGATGAAAAAAAATTGTTGCTCTATTTCCAACAGCAACAAAAATATGAGTAATTTACTAAAACGCTTGGCATAACAGAGGAGAAAAAATTGACCACTATTAATTCGAACGCTGCGTAAGCTTACCTTTATCTCAAAATAAAAGCAAAAAAAAGGAACCAATGAAACAGAATAACTATCTAATTATAGTCTGCGAATAATATCGCAATACAGCGGCAAAAATTTTAAAATTGCTGCAGATGCAACGATGCAACCACGATGGTACGTGGTAAGCCTATTTGCAACGAAATCCGAGTTTTGCTTAGAGATTATTTTAAATCTTAAAGAGATCACCAAGCAATTAAATTTGTCTAAATCGTTTATGAATGGGGTGATACAAATTTAAAAAAAATTTGGGAATATTGACGTGAACATTGCGAATAGAGGCCGAACATCAGCAATAACACCCCGCGACAAAAGACAACTAGCCAAAATTGTTAAGGCTGATCGTCGCCAATCTTTAAGAAATTTGGCTTCTAAGTGGGCGCAGGAAATTTCCAAAGCTGTCAAGCAAAAAAGGACGCGACTGCATTTAAAAAATATTGGATATGGTTTTTATAAAGTATGTTTTGTTATTACCTATGCATCGTACCCAATAACTTATCTTACTCGTGGGCCAAGGAAACACCTTTGCTTACGCTTCCTCAAAAAAGAAACGCTTGCAATGGGCTCGGGAAAGGATGTCTTGGACTCAAAGGCAATGGGATACCATCACATTTAGCGATGAAGCAAAATTTGATGTTAGTGTCGGCGATACGAGAAAACGTGTCATTCGTAAGAGTGCAGAAACATACCCTCAATACTGCCTCACAAAAGGAGTAAAGTTTTTTCCTGCGAGCAAGCACTATGGTATGGGGATGTGCATATGTGTGCCAAAGGATTAGGAAAGCTTCATTTCATTGAAAGTAGGATGGTTACAATGCCGAAAAATACATTCATATTTTAAAATGTAATTTGCGGACATCAACACCAGAACCAAAACTTTTCAGCAGGGCGGAGCATCATGTGCACAGCCAAACGCACCAAAAATGGCTGGAATCAAGTGGAGGTTTTTAGATTGGCCATTAATTAGCCTAGACTAAGCCCAACTGAGAAGATTCAGTGGCATTAGCCACCACTATTAAAGAGCAAGCTTCGAAATGAAGCAAAAATGAACATTTCTGACTTGAAAATCGAATTGCAAGAGATGTGGGACTCAATTTCTCAAGAGCATTGCAACAATTTTTTAAAATCAATTCTAAAATGAGTTAAATGCGTAATGCACGGCCATGGGCGACGTAACATAATTCGAATATTAATTAAATTATTGTTTTAAGTATGATAGTAAATCACATTAGGCAGCGTTCGAATTAATAGTGTCATTTTTTCTCCTCTGTTATGCCAAGCGTTTTAGTAAATTACTCATATTTTTGTTGCTGTTGGAAATAGAGCAACATTTTTTTTTTCATCTACATATAATATGTAAATTAATTTTCAGACGAAACGCATTGGTATGTGTTATCTTTGGTAGTATTGACAATATAGTGTGTTAAACATTGCGCACTGTGAAAAAAACATGCTGTTCGAATTAATAGTGGTTTGGGCTCGTATATTCAAAATGACGTACAATATAAGAGAAGTCGAGCTGCCTCTTAAATACCTTAGCTTGAGCTCAAGCAACGGCACATTCAATTTAATTGCGGTGCCAAAATATTCACAAGCCAAACTGAGGGTTAGATGTCTCGATAATAACTCAAGCTAAGTATTCACTATTAATTCTCAGCACCGCCTCAATATAGCTTCTATCTAAAGACGAGTCGAAGTAAACAAATTTGTTTACTGCTCCAACTTCGACTTGACCGCCAAGAAGCACTCAAATAACAAGTTTTCGCTCTCCAACTTTATAAAATATTTTAGTTTTAGTTTTCATTTATTTATTTGAAATGTATGTCAAAGCTCGCATAAGGAAAACGAGAGGAAAATAAATAATAAAAATAAGTAAACATTTGAAAACATTCGCTGCAATGATCTTTGACATTTTCTTCTACTTCTACTTATTCTTCCTCTTATTATTTTTTTTTTCGTTGTCTGAAACTTTTGGCAAAAACTAGCAGAGCATCATGTTGCTTGAGAAGTGGCACAAAAGTTGTACGTTTGCGCCTTTAAGCCGCTTACCAAAGGGAACCATTTCAAATGGCCGCCAGTGGGTTCGATGAGTTTTCGGGTTTAATTTGTAGCAGCAGTCAGATAGCTGAAGGCGGCTGCCGTTGGGCGTGTCACATTTCATTTGGCGTGTCGAAAATCGCATGGCTCCAAATTGTTGGCATTTTAATGGCCAGCACTTAAATGTGGCCCTCAAGCAAGTTATTAATGTGCCATAATATTTATGTATATACATAGAAATATATGTATATGTATGTGTGCTGCCCAATTTAAATGCGCATACAAAACTCTAATGACTGTGCACCTTTTGAAACCATTTCAAATTATAAATTCTATATTAAGCACAATTTATCAGAACGAAGGGCGCCTTGAGAAAAGCATTTAATGCCAATTTGGGCGCTCTGAAAGAGTTATGCAGCGCAGACAAAGCAGAGAGAGAGAGAGAGAGAGAGAGTGAGAGAGAGAGAGAGAGAGAGTGAGAGATATTTGAAACAAAGAGCTCAATTGTGGTTACAAGTAATGAAGCGCTCGTCATACAAATATAGCACTGAATGGCATTTAAATAGATGGAAGTTTCTGGTGGTTTCGTGATATAAAATGGAGCAAAAATAACGAGAGCTTAAATAACTTATTTGAGTGCATTTAAAGAATGTGTTTACATTAATTAAATTAAAGATTCAGCATATTTTTGTTGTGTCAACAAATACCTACAATAATAATAAATATATCATGCCATAAATATTTATAGCAGTTGTCAGAAAAAACTTTTGGATAATTGAATGAGATTTGTAAATAAATTATTAATATGTCAATCAATACAATGAAAGACAGTTTGCAACCAAAAATAAATAAATAAATAAAAATACCAAACATAAGCGACATAAATGACAAAAAGAAAAGCCAACGTCAATTAGCAATTCGCAGTGGGGAAGCAGCTCCGGGCTCTGGGCCCCATCTGTCGATGGGGATATTTAGGCTGATGCGTTGACAATAATTGTGATAAATTGCTGTCGACTGTGGTGCCACACAAGACAAATTCATTATTAAGTATACGCCTTGTGGAGCCATACAGCCGATATCGAATTGAACGCGAACGATAACAAGCCGGAGGCAAAGTGCGGCTGTCCATTTGAAATTTCAATATCTCTGGGCTATACATTTGTATTGTATAAGTAATTTTGAGCTTCAACATTTTTAGCTACATTTGCCAGCGCCTGTGCGCTTGGGTATTATGCGGGTCGAGTGTGTGTGCGCTCTTGTCTAAAGGACCTTTGGCGTACATTCAACTTTACCCTTTGCACGGAACTGCATGTGTGTATGTGTATGTGTGTGTGTGTTGCGTGTGTATTAGTCAGCGAATAAAAATCCATAAATAACACTTAAGTAGTGGCAGCTAACAAAGAAATATGCTCTTGGCTCGCCTACTCGCATGTTTTTCAGCCCTCGGGGCTCAACAACAATAACAACAACAACAATATCTACAACAATAGCAGCCGCAACAACAACAACATCTTTGGGATGTAACGAACGCTTTTAAGCCAACTTTGATTGGGCAAAGTGTGGCCGATGATTTTTGGCTTTCTGTGCTTTGTTCTGTGAAATGGAAGTGGCCTTGATGTGGCCCCTGCCTCCTCCCTAACCGCTTGCCAGCTCCTGGAGAGGCGCTTTGAAGTTTTTATTTTGACGCCATTTGAACAGCATTTGAGATATTTCATTTGAAATTTTCTAAGCACTCAAAGTGTCTTTCTCACTCACTAAAAACCTTAAGCCAATCTAATGCACTAAATTCGTTGAACAGCTTTGCGAAGAGCTAAAAAAAAAACTTATTTTTTATTTGGTGGCATTGCAATAAAATTGAGAATTAACTATAGTTTAAAGCATTGCCAAAACATGGCTAAAATATATCGAAATATCTATTTGATTAAGTTCAGTTGGTTCACAAATTAGGATTTTCTCTAGTCTAATTTTTCATTCACGAAATGTAGTCCAGATCTTCTATTTCTATGTCATATCTAAGATAAATTATATTTATATAACATTTTGCAGATTGACTTCTGTTCTTTTTTATTAATATATTTATTTTTGTTTTTGTTTATATATATAGAATTTTTTTTTTTTTGCTATTTCAATCAAATATTCCTTATGAGCCCACATATAAAAACATTAATATTTTTTTTATTGTTATGAAGCGCAATTAATTGCATAAATTTAGCACATTTTCGCCCATCTAAACGTCTGGCCTTAATTACTTCATCTCGCAGACATTTCTATACGAAAAAAAAAACTCTCTCACATACACACACACATTGCCTTATAGCGACGGCTGCACCGTGATTTATGCAACATAATTTATGAGTCTCATTTTGTGGCAGCAGCGAACGAAGTGAAAACGAGTTTCCCTACTCGTAGCATAACAATTTTTCAAATAACATTTCCCGAGCAGCGACACAAGATACACATGACCTCTTTTTGCGTTTGATAAAATGATGTTTTAGCTTCCGTACATCCATTTAGCCCACGGCTCCGCCCCACACCCGCTCCATTCCCAGCCAGCGTTCCCCGCCCTCAACTGCCGCTGCGCAGCCCGATAAAAGGCAGAAAACGTTGCCGGAAATCCGATGAGGAGCGATCAGGCAGCCGCCATGGCAGTTGACAGCCCGCAAAACTTGGCCATGTGTGTTTGCGTCCAATTCACACACACACATGGCCTCCTTCTGGCAGTAGTCGTCATATACGTATATATTTGGAGTGTCTGGCAGTCGCTCCCAAATGCCCGAAACATACGCATTAATTTTGCATAAAGGGTAAAAGTTGTGCTGCCCTATGGGCCTTCCAGCTCAGATTATAAATTCATTATAAATTCAACTCAAACGTTAAGGCTTCCCTTTCCCTATCTGCTTTCCCTTTCTGCTTTTCTTTTTTCTGGCAGGCTCGCGCCTAATGCAAAATTTAACAGCTATGTCGTGAGCATGATTGCAGACATTTATAAAAAAAATTGTTTTCGACTTTTTGTAAATGGAAAAACTCTAATGGCTGCGATGTGGCAACATTTTCAACTTTTTTCACTTTAGTTAGTTGTATAATTATATATTATTTTAAAAATATATTAAATACAATTCTAGTTATGTATATCGGTTTATCGGCTTACCAAATGCAATGCTAACTATCTTCACATTCTATTCAGGACACCTTAATACCTATATTCAATCTAATTACATTAAATATACCGTGTGTATGGCTAATATTTGAGGTCGCAGTCATTAAACAGCAAATTACAGCTGAGTTTGACAAGATTCTAATCCCAATATGTAGGTCACATATAATTACATCTGCTGTGCAGCTGACATGGCTCGAATTTATTTGTGGGCAACGCAAACACATATACATATGTATGTATATGCCAAGTTATTAGGCTGGCCATAAATTGTTTATCAGATTTCTGTTTACGTTCGCCACAAAATTAATATTCATAAAAGTCGCCTTATCAAAACTACATAAACCAAATGATATACAAATCCTTTAAGGCCCTTAACTAATGGCTGCAAAAGCTGTAGCCGGCTCGCAGCATCTTAAGGCGTCTGAAAGATTTATGTTTATCATAAAGCCGTGCATAAATTTTAAGGCCACGTAACAGGCCACAACGACGTAAGAGACGTAAACTTTAACGTAACACGTCAATGCCAGAGCCTGTCTGCCAACACCTTGTTGGCCAAGTGGGCCAGGCAGGACCTTTAGGCCAGGTTCGTGAGTTCGTGATGCGGTAGAAATGTGCGGGCTGGGCAAACAGTTTGAAAAGCATTTGAGTTTTTCGGGTCCTAAGCTGGATCAACGAGCTGTTAATGATTACGCGTCTGTTATACCTAGACAAGCTTTTTGCCTAAACTGCCGCCTACTCACGTTCTCCCTCTGTCTCTCTCTCTCTCTCTTCCTCTCTTTATCTATCGTTTTATGTCTACCTTTTTTACTCTCTCTCTCTATGCGAGGTTTGCAAAGTTTGCTATGCGCTTGAAACATGTTTATTATTCCACATAGAAATTAAATAACTTTCAATCAATATGCTGTGGGCTAGAAAAGGCCCCGCGCCATGTGAACCTACTATATAAATTATTAGAGAGATTAAGGCATGGTAAACTAGCGCCTGAGGGAATAGTATAAGAATAATCAATTTCAATTTAGAATTAAAATATTAAATTGTTAATTTAGAATATATCTAGAGATTTGAAGGCAATATAAATAGAAGTCTGGGCGAATTTAAATTTATACTCATCAATTTTAATGGCAAACGCATAATGAAAATAAATGAAGACTCTTGCTCAGTGCGAGTGCGATTAAATATTATTTATTTGGTTGATTTCGCGTGCAGAGCGTAAGGAATAAAATGGTTAAGAGCTTTGACTCGCACTTTGAATTCACACGCTCAGCTTTTAAGATAAACGAAAAAAAGCTCAAAAGCTCTCTCGCTCTAGCTCGCTCGCTCTCGCGCTCTCGTTCGGAGCATTTGAGCATTCATGTTATTCCCGTTTACATTTAAAGCTCCCTCAACGCGCTCAGAAAGAGATAGATAGAGGCAAAAGTCGTTGCAGGCTTCACGCTCACTATACACATGCTCACACTCACACTCATTTACGCTGCGAGCAGAGCGCACGCATATCTACCAATACATATACACAAGACGTTTTGCTGCATTGAGCTCAATAAGAAAGTCTTGGAGTAAAGAGAACGAAAACACCGAAAAATTCAAATGTTTGCGTGCGAGCGAGATCGATCAGTGTTGAAGGTCAGTTATAAAGCCGTCGCACGCAGACTTTTTTCTCAGTGTGAGTGAAAGACAAGGAGAGCGAGCTTTGTGTATATTGTCTTATTATTACATGAGCTATTTTAATATCCACTTGCCTTGTATACATACATGTATGGGTACATTAGTATTCGGTTATTTTTCAGCTCATCTCAAGCAATATACATATGTATGTATGTACTTTTCAAGACGCTTTTCTATATTTGGCTTAATGTGGCAGAACTATTTAATTAAGTTGCAACGCCAGTGTTATTATTAGTTTCCATGGTCAGCTATGCTATACAAGTGGAGCCCTCTCTGCCAGTGCTCCGCTCAACTTTTCGAGGCTTTCTAATAAATGCTGTTCAGTTTTTGCTTTGCATGCAAATGCAAAAGTTTGTCGGGTTCATTTACTAGTTGTAGTTGTAGTTGTTTCTATTTTGTTTTTACCTTGTGCAACGGCAACTTTTCCAATTTTCCAATTTAAGGCGCTGGCCAAATGAGTTTTATGAAATTTGATTCTCTAATAAACTGTTGCCATTATGAATCACCGACGCACTTTACTAAATTTAATTTGAACATCTAATGCTGTTGACAGAAATTGATTTCGGACACTTGAAATCTGATTAAGCACATAAAAAGTTCAACGAGAAAAAATAATAATGAAAAGAAAAAGTAGAGCTGATCAAATTTGTAGCCCAAAACACTTTTGATTGATTTACGCCGCTTTATAAAAAATGACACTCGTAAGAGGAGAATATACTTTAGTAAATAAATCAATTTCGCCCCAGTCCGAGGGATGTTTGTCTTGTCAACGAGCCTGTCACGACGCAGACTTCCACTAAATAGCCGTATAATTGAAAGCTGACCATGCGACACCGACTCCCACTTCCCACTCCCACTCCCACTCCCACTCCGACTGCGTCACTCGACGCCCATTTTGGGCTGTCAATGATTCGCCGCCTTGCAAAGGTTTGTTGCCTGCACAAAATGTTTTTGCCATTTTCCCATTTTCCTTATTATGGACATCGAACGTAATAATGCGAAAATAAAGCAACGTTTTCCTTTAGCCAAATTCAATGGGCCTGCATTTGCCTTTCGTTCGGGGCCTAAATATTCTCTTGTCGCACGAGCGATTCATTTGGCGCAGGTAAAACAAATTAAGGCTACAAAGTTATTTCAACCTTTTTTTTTGCCCTCCCCCTTCGCTGCTTGGGCGTCAAAAGAAATTTCTACTTCTTTGCCTTTTCGGGAGCTTATTGTGTATTATTTAAATTTTCACTCGGTGCTTTGAATGTCTTTGAGCTTGAGCGAGCTCGAAAAGATTTTCAATAAATTAAAGTGTGCATAAATACAACAAAATAAATGTGTTGTGTAGACTAAAAAGTGTATTTAGAGAAGGGAATTTATATAAATTCTATAGTAGTTACCTGGCCTCTACAAACTTTAAGCAAGGATAAACTACAATGCCTGACAATAGCTAGGGCGTCTGCAAAAGTTAATTAACTAAATGAAATAGTTTTGATTCAACTGCTTCAAGACTTCAGGCATCATCGAGAGGTTTCGCCTCCTGAATGAAGCCAGCTCTCGCTATTATTGAGATTATTATTGTTGTTGATGTTTGTTGGGAATGCTTTTGCGATCTGAAACAGCTATTGTTTGTGCTCTCAAGTGTATTAAATTGCTAAATGCAGTTCAGCGAATTATTTGATGCAAATATTTAGAATAGCATATGACATTTGACCTGTGCTCCTACATGATTGAGCATGAGTGGATCTGCGCATTTGTTTTACCCTCGGCCAGCTCATGTCCCAGTCGGCCATTCATCAAGGTGAAATGTCAGGTTTGGTGGGCCATAACTCACAATTAGATTGCTTAGCCTCGGCTGTCGTTATGTATGTGGCTGCGCAACTGTGTGCTACAAGAATGGCCTTGAATGTGCGCCTTGAGCACTGTGGGATGCTGCCACATGCCTCAATTACAGCGCCGCATTTTCATTTCCTGAATGCGGGCGCCCAATGCACAAACAACATTCGCCTTCAAAAGCAACTGCCCATTGGACCGGAAGGTAGGTAGCTGGGCAGGTAAACGAGATGGGGGGCATCTTGATGATTCCAAAATGTGCAGCAATTTCAAGAAGTGTGTTTAATGTGGATGTGAAAATGAATATAATGATCCCTCATATCGATTGTTTTACACTTTCGCTCCTTTTTCTATAATTTTCTTAAAGTTAAAAGTCATGTGGAGAAATAGTTTTTTGGAATATCAAATGTTGACATGGAAGTGAAGATCTCTCATAGAACCATCATGATCTCTCATATTGATTTTATTACACCTTCGAAACTTTTTCATAATTTACTTAAAATTGAAAGTCAGCTGGAGAAATAGTTTTTTGGAATGTCAGTCGTTGAAATGCAAGTGAAGATCTCTGATAGAACCATCATGATCTTTCATATCGATTGCTTTCTACACTTTCGCTCGTTTTTCATAATTTCAGGTGGAGAATTCGCTTTTTGGAATGTCAAATGTTGACAATATTTTTTCAGCATTCCCGCGCGCCATCTGAATGTCACACAAGTTGTGTCACACACACACACACACTCACTTACATGTATGACTCTCTTCACTTGTGTTGCTGAACGATCACTTAAACCGTGTCAACGTCAACCGTCAACTGTTAACCGTCAACGCTTTTTGTAGTACATTTAGTACGCTTGTTAGCCAAATGTACCCTTGAGGCCATGTATGCATGTGAAATGGCTTTTCGCTTTCCCATTCTACAATACAAGTATATATATATATATATATATATTATATGCCTAAAGCATTTATATAAGCAAATACTTATACGATCTCACGTCTATAATTGGCGCTGCAGCCGAGCTGCGGCTGATCTGTTGCCTATGTCGCAAATATATAATTTATGAAATTTATCTGCACTAAAGGGCCGAGCGTCAGTTTACTTAGCTGGGATTGTCAGCCCATTTATCAGAAGCAGGCGTGTTTGCCAGCAAAAATGAGAAAGTCATGGCTGGGAATAGATTTGAAGAGATATAGAAGATGCTTTGTGCGTCCGGGTATCAGGAGCGAGCCCTACTTTGTCCAATATGTATTGCAATCAAAATGCAAATGCGGATGAGCCAAGTGCTGCATAATGTAAAAGAAATAGTGGCTATGCAAGTGTGCCATCCCATCTTGTCCTTGCTAAATTTTTTAGCTGACGTCTTCTTACTGAAGCAGTAATTATGTGTCACAAAGGCTTAAGTAAAAATACGTATTTGCTTTTTGTTAGCATTCAGTTTTCTTTCTAAAGACCAGCAGGAGTTCGGGACACGCTTTTATCCCGGCTCGAATGACAAAAAACATTGTGAAAGGCAATGTTCATAAAAGACAAGACTTTGCCTTTTGCGGATGGCAGGCTCACAGTTGTCATACGCTCAAATGTGATTGGCATCAGATAAATAATTGTGCACTACAAACGTAACATGTCATTGTGGGGAACACGCAAACAAGGCAAAAACCCCTTGGTGAAGCACTCTGACAGCAATTGAATGGCTCAAGTGAAGCCATTACGCATACCAATACGCGTTGTCAACTTGCCAATAACCGAATAAGTATACTTATTGATATACATCACAATGGGGCGCACACACACACACACAGACATTGTGGTCAATTGTCCTGGCCTGACCACGCCCCTGCTTAACCTGCGCCCTTGATAACATTTGGAAGGTCTTAGCCACAAGACTCCCCTCCTTATCACTCCCACACCGTCTTGTTAACGCAAGCAGCTCCTGAACTCACCTCGCGTTTGTATGCAGCACGCAAAGCAGTTCGATCCGTAGAGGGACGCATGGGGGGTAGCTCCGATTATTTTTGCCTAGACAGGCGGAAGCATAAAGCGGAACAAGTTAGCTGCCCGCCAACGTGTCTCCTCTCCCAACTCACCGGATATGTGCCTGTGTGAGTGTGATACTTTGGCGACAATGTGACGTAGAGGACACTGGGATATATCTTGCTGTCAACATGCCTGCAGCCAAATTAAATGGAATGTACAGCATTTTCTCTGCCATCTTCATCTATCTTGAGGTATTAAAATTAATAATGGATCAGCATATTAAATAAGCATGATAAATTATATTAACTGAAAATTGTGCCAGCCCCAAACGAAACACCTTTTTGTGAATGGAATGACTGTATTAATTTCAACTGTTCCGTGTTGCCCTCTACACCTTCTCTTCTAGTCGAAACATAGAAATATGAAACACAAAAACAAAAACCAAAGCAAGCAGTCAAATGGGAAATATAAAATGAAAAAATTGTTTTCAATGCCAGCTACGTGCGCATCTCTCTCTTGAGCAAATATCATCGGGTCTAGGGGGTGTGTGCAGTGGTGTGTGTGCTGGGAGGGGGTGTTTCTTTTTCTAGGCCTGTTTGAGACCCGTCACGTCGTATTCAATAGCTGCAGCTATATAGAAATAGAGGAATATAAATATAAACTGTCACGCATACAAGACATATCTACTAGTTATACACACTCGCTTCTCTCTCTCTCTCTCTCTCTCTCTCTCTGTGTCTCCCTTTCTGTCTCTCAAGGCTTTTCATTCAGTACACGTGCTGCAAATAAACAAGTTCATTAGGCGAGTCAAGGGCCGTACAATTTAGGCCCGACCATGCCTCATGCTCCGCACCAAAACTTAATAAAGAGACAACAAGCACAAGGCGTAGTATGCAAAGCAGGCCACCAGACAACATGTGTTCTCAATGTTTATGCTGGATTAAACTAGCGCCATCTGTTGGCTGGCAGCGACGCAAATAACTTTGACACCACGAATGAAACTTTGTGGAATGCGTTTGCTATTATTATAAGTGTATACATATATACATATATGTATGTAATATTCCCTAAACATTAAACCACTTACGTCTTTGCAGCAGTTAAACTGACGTTAGCATCAGTTTTGGCCAAAGAAGTTGGGCTTTTTTTGCAGCTTTTATACTCTGTTCCCAAAGGAGAGAGAAAAAAACATCAAAAGTTCATATCTCCCACAGTTGTGGAGAGAAAGAAACTTCATAACCTCTTCAGTAGTTGAGGTTGCCACTTCTCCACCGATGACACTAAAGCATATTTGACGCCTCTTTTGGGGGTGTGGCATACCCAAATATTTCCTGTCATTTTCACAGTTTTGGAACGTCATTTTAGTTTTTTTTTTTTTTCCTGAACTCATTCTAAGAACTACGCCTCATTTGGGACTCAACCCTTTCTACACATTGACCGAGAATCGAATGTCCACGCCCCCACACTCTGTGGGCGTGACAAAGAAGTTTGTAGAGCTCAAGTACATAATTCATATGAGTGTGCGACCAACACATAAAATTCTAGTTGAAATTTCTAAAACGGCAGGAATAATTTTTAGAAGAGATGATAAAAATAAAAAATCAAATACATATTCAAATGAAAATGAAAATGAAAAAATAAATAAATAAATAGATAAATAAATAAATCAATAAATAAATAAATAAATAAATAAATAAATAAATAAATAAATAAATAAATAAATAAATAAATAAATAATAAATAAATAAATGAATAAATAAATAAATAAATAAAAAATAACAAATAAATAAATAAATAAATAAATAAATAATAAATAAATAAATAATAAATAAATAAATAAATAATAATCATAAAAAAACTCACTAATTTTAATATTGCATATAGCCTTGATGAAATACTTTCTATTTTATTTTATTTATTATTTATTTATTTATTTTTTATTAATATTTTTTTGTCTACATCAAGTACTTTTCTTAATTTTATTTATTATTTATTTATTTATTTTTTTATTAATATTTTTTTCTTTTTTTTTCGGTTCAGATCAAAAAACATTTTTTTAAAATTTTTATTTATCATTTATTTATTTACTTTTTTAATAATATTATTTATTGTTTTTTTTTTTGTCGTTTTGGTTCTGATTAGTTTGTCTATAATTTAGTATATGAAAGTGGAAAAAATACCTCGATTAGATTTTTACGTAATTACAGAGTATTTACGCAGATCGGCTGTGCCCCGCTGAACCGTTATAACTTGTTTATATTATACTATGTATGTATATCGTTATATGCCATAGCCTGCCTGAAATATGATCGGACTAATCAGTGCATTCAATCTTCAGAGCTGGCTATGGGTTATTATTTTCTAATTACTGAAATACCGTCTATATTTTATTTAACAACAAAGCAATTTTCATTCTTTAGGCAGATTAAATTGCGAATTTAATTTAAAATGTAATTTTAATTGATATATAAAAGTTTATTTCATTGGCTACTATTTTAAATAAGCTTATTTATTTATGATAAATTGTGTTTTTTTTTAATAAAGCAATTGGCCCTAATAATAAATTGTTTTAAATTCTAATACTGTCCTGCCCTTAATATCAGCAAAGCCTTTGCCAGTTTGTCTTGCCATATATCGTAAGTACTATGTAATATATGGTAGCGTAATCTAGATAAATGTTCATAGCTAGGTCTCATAATCGCTTGACTTTCTTGCTACAAATTGTCCGATTATTGTGCGCTCAACAATAAAATTCCATTTAAGGCAAGTTCAATGAACTTTGTTAAGCATTTGTATGGATTGCAACAATTCGCAATTGTTCACGCTCTATATAGACACACATAACTGGAATAAAAATCAACAATTGCCCTGAATAATCGTTATAAATGTGTGCAGAAACATATGGGGGTGTGTGTGGGTGTGGGTGTGTCTGTGTGTGTTTTGGTTAGTGCTCTTTTGCTTTAAATCAATGCATCTGCTGGCAAGCGACCTGGCACCCACGCCAAGGCTGTGCCATCGATTTTACCCCACTGCCGAAAAAGGGCCCGAATAGGAAAAACGGAAATCAACAAAATGTGGAGCCCTTTCAATAGCACGTGACTGTCGTGGCAGCGACCTCAGTGGCATTGTTGGCCATAAATTAGAACGGAAAAGCCCCCAGCACACAAAAGTGAAAGTAGTCAAAGAAAAAAACAAAAAAATTACACAGTTGTGACTTTGCTCGGAATGTATGTAAATATATATATGTACATATATTCCCTATATAAATATATCTAAACATACATACATCTGTAGTGCTACATGTGTGTGTGTAAGGCGGTTTCAGTAATTCACAAATTTGCAATTTGCTTGGCAAAATATTTATAATTCGTTTTGTAAATATTTTCACCCACACACACGCATTTAGTGGCAAAATGCAATGTCAGCAAGAAGTCAACTGTTTGCGCCAAGTTTTATGTAAGTATTCGTTCTGTTTCAAACTCCCTTCCAGACCCTTCTCAACCCTTGTTGCTGCTGCACTCACAGTTGAGTGCGTCGGCTGCTAGCTAAGCATTAGGGCACGTTGCTCATACGCACCGTGTGCTGCGTCAGGCAATGTGTTTGCTTGTCTGTTCTTACGTGTGTTTCGGCTGGATCTTTATGTAACGCAATTACGACTCGGCTTATGCAATAAAAACAGCCTCGCACTAAGCCATGTGGGTTCGATGCAATCAGCCCAATTCGACTGGAGACTAGAGAGACTCAACTGTACTCACATTCTGCTGCGCTTGATTAATGTATAAGCTAAATAAATGAGCAACGGCTCGAGTCATAATAATAAATAATTGACGAATCAAGCATGAAATGTAAGCAGAAAATTATTAAATTAATAATTGAAAATTAATTTACAGTGGCGAGCACGTGTGAATACATGTTGGCCAGGTTGACGTTAAAATGGCCATATATCCTTCTACTTATGTATATCCTTCCAACGATTGTACATACATATTTTATATCTTATATATAAAGTTCTCGTGTCGCGAGTTTGCAGCCAAACTCCTCCGAAACGCTTCGACCGATTCGACTATTTTTCATGGCCCTAACCCCCCTGATGTACAATGAAGGATTGATTGATTAAATAAAAAAAAATTTTATGAAAACAAATTTTAAATAAAAAAAAATCTTTAAATAAAAAAAAAATGTAGATAAAAAGTAAAAAAAAAATATATCAAAAGTATAAAAAAAATAATAAAATAATAAAAAAATCTTAAATAATAAACAAATTTTAAATAAAAACAAAAATTAATTCCAAAATAAAACACTTAACTTGCCCTGCACAAACGACTGATACCACCGCGTCAACACGACTGAATAAATGCCGCAGCGGCTGCCCTTTATATAGGGCGACTTTCACTTAAAGCCTGAGAGGCACTCAAATTTTGAGCAGAGCGCCAGGTAGAGATAGCTGCAGTCGATCCAATGGAAACATTCTCCGCTGCTGCAGGTATTTTCTAAATGATCTCCTGGAGACCCTCTGCATGCCTTGCTCTTAGGCTGACGGCAGAGTGGCCGCGAGAAGCGATGCGATGCTATTGAGCGACAAAGTGCGAGAAAGCTCTGCATGCAGATCTATGTATGTATATGTAATCGCTTAAAACATGTCAGAGTGCAAGCGAAGCGAGAAGAGAGCCAAAGCGACAATTTAAAGCGAGTTGCGAGAATGCTTTCTCGCTTTCTCGCATATGATAAAGCTTTTCTTATAATGGTGTTTTGTTGCGTGCAGAGCTTAAATAACCGCTGGCTAGTAACTGCAATACATTCTTTTATGAAATTCAAGCAATATTTCTCTCTTCACTCGTCATGTCATCGCCTTGCAGATCGTTGCAATTATTATCGCTTATATCATCGCATCGCTTCTCGCGGCAACACTGCCGTCAGCCTTAGGCAGACGGACAGAGAGACCGACTGTGAGATAGACATGAAGGCAGGTTGGCGCAAGGGTGGGGAGGGGGAGGATCGATAGAGAGACCGATACTCCACAGATGCGAACAGATACATATGTTTACATGTACACAAACACACATAGTTAAATTACCACATTAAACTGCTTAAGAATATATGTATATACATATGTATATAAAAAGAGCGCTTGTATTTTATATATAAATAATAAATTTTCTGCTTACTTTGCTGGTTTTTATTTGCATTTTATTTTTAATTTATAACAACATATTTTATATATATTTTTTATATTATTTATATCATTTTATTTTTATTAAATATATAAATAGTATAAAAATCATATTTTAAAACAGAAATTTTGATGTATTTAATTGCATTTATTCTCTGCATGATTGATTTATCTCTGCTTATCCAAGAGTCTACAGTCTCGACTAGTTTTGTCTGCCCTTTAATTTATCCAATTAAGTTTTTATCATTCTTTTTTGTGATCTCTGCATTTGTATTTAATATTGGCCTTCATTTCATGCCAACTTATAGAAACTAATTTGACCTTTTAGAGCACATTAAGCCAGAGAAAGTCAAACCAATTTTCGGTTGTCTAAATGTACTTTTAATGTTTCGCCGGTTCTGACCATGTGTCAGCATGTTCGAATATTGCTTATTCCCCAACTAAATGGGTATATTAGTTGGCAATGGAATATTTGATTTTTGGCATTTTTAAATGCGATCAAATTTAATTGTAAATTATATTTATTTTTGCTTATTTCTTTTTTTAAATTTGCTTAGATATTTTTTATATAAAATATTATTGTAAATATTACAACATACTTATTTTCACGCTCACAAAATATGCTCCAAGTCCTCTACATAATATGCCCTTTAAGTGGTCCGATGACATTTACTATTCTCACATCTAATTGTGTACTTAATAATTCACTACATGAAAGTGACACACACACACACACACACGCTCACGCACACATAACTATAAGGTGTGACGTCAGAGCTGACATTCTGAGCGAAATCAGTACAATGCGCCTGCATATTAAATGCCAATTCAAGAGAATCGTGCATTTCAAAAAAAAAAAAGCCACGTTAAGTGCATTTGTAATTTACGGAATTATTGATAATTATATGTGGCATTCGATATGTGCCCGAAATTGATTGAAATGTAAATTGGCAAAATTTAGAGAAGAAGAAGAAGAATAAACTAAATAAACACAATGGCATTTTGCGTGTAATTAAAATCAATTTGATTGCATGTTAAATATTTATTCAACATAAATAATTGGAATTTTCGGAACGTGTGTGTGTGTGTGCATATGTATGTGTTTTATATACTGTTTTATTTTTGTCGAATTTGATAGTAAAAATAAATTTTTTTTTTACTAGTATTATGGTGAGTGAAGCTGCTATTTTACTAATTTGGCTTTAGGGCTCTCTGGGTTCTCTGAGTTCTCTGGGTTTTCATTTCAGCTTTAATCTGCAATTGCTTTAATGTCTTTTTTGCTGGCAGATTACGTGTGCGTTGGTCAATGACTTTGAGCTTGGCTTGGCCTAAAGCAACGTGCCACGTGCAACAGAACAATAAAACAAGCGAAAGTCGAGCAGCAACGACTGCATGATACCCGCCTCACGGCTCACAGTTCGGAAAGTTCTTAGCAGGAGTCTGCAGTCACTCAACTCTCACATTTTGCAGCTCAAGCTCAAATTAGAGCTCAAACTAAACGAAGCTGTACTTTATTTAGACTCCATCTCCCAAAGATTGGTCAGCAAACGAATATACTCTCTCATTTAATGAAAGAGCAGGAAATTGAGGCAGAGCGAAGTGAGTGTTGTTAATTTTTCAGATACGAGCAAAGTTACCTATATAAGCACACAAACACACTCACACACGCACACACGCACAACAAAGGGAGCGGCCATAAAATGAGCGTTTAATCGCTTTTTCAAAAAGAGAACGTAAGGAGTAAAAAAAAACAAACAAACAAACAAAATACCTTAACACGGATATGTTAATGGACATGAATGCAGGGTGAGTGTGTGTGTTGTGGTGTTTGTGTGTTGTGTATAGGCATAATGTAAACACAATAAACATGCGCAGGATAACAACATGTATATTGCAGGACAAAGGCAGGACAACAAGCCGCACAACAATTGCACATATATAACATCGCATACCCCTATGCAAAGGACATTTAGGTGTTACCACTGTAGTCCATTACCAGCAGACACACACAGAGGGCGCACCAGGCAACCAGGACATGCAGGACATGCAGGACTCGTTGCAATTACATGGCTTATTGTTGGCGTCTGTTAGACTGTCGCACCTGCTGCTGCTCAAACACATGGTTTTTTTGTTTGTGCTCTTCTAGGGTTTTTTTTTTTTTGCCCTGCAGCATTTGTTCAGCTTTGTTATTCGTATTCCTTTTCGTACATTTAGCTATGCTTTTACTCAACTGTGTGAGTGTGTGTGTGTGTGTGTGTGTGTGTGCGTGTGAGTGTGTCACTGTGTGGCTACTATTTCGGGTAATTATCTCGGTATAAATGTCACTTTAGCTGATTGTTTGGCAGCTCCGCCCATCATGGATTTGTTTTTTTTCAGCCAGACAAATGTATTCTGCCTATCCTAGTCAGACTGTCACGCTCTCTCTCTCCCTCTCTCTCCCCCTCTCTCACTCTCTTTGTAATTAGTCGCAGACTACTCCTGCAGCCATTAGATATTCGTCTTTTGACAGCCCAGACATAATATATTAGGATAATGCCTGAGTATGTGCAAATCATTCAAATAATTTCTTTTATCTTATTTTTTCTTCGTCTTCGAATAAATTACGTGAATTAGCTGGACTATAGCTGTACCTGAATGTTAGGGGGGGATTACCTTACTTGACTTAATTACTTGACTTTGTTAATCATATTTTATTTGCATTTTCAATTTAGTTTTTCCTAGCATTTAATTGTAAGAATTACAAACATGAGTTTATTTCTACTTCACATTTAACCAACTTCTCATGCAATTACCTTTGAATCCATTTAAAAGTTTCCTTTTAATTGAAACATAGTAGTTCTCCCGAAAGTTTTTTACTATCTATTATTTGTGTGGAACATGCATATATAGTTCACTTAGTATCCATTTCTAAGAAAACAATTTTTGCTAGCCTTTTTGTGCCCCTACAAGGCTATTGCGAAAATATGCTCATATATATAGAGGATTAGTTTTTTATGGATTGTAAAATATTATTTTTTTGCATTTTAATTAAATATACTATTTTTTAAAATACAATAGTCAGCTTTTCGCTTAAAAATGTATTATATCTGCAGATTTTGTACTACTTTTTATTAGCGTGAAAAAAACCCTTGCTATTTGTTATTAAAAGGCGCCAATTATTGGGCTACGAATATTCGCTTTTTACTAAAATAAAAATGATTTATAGTTGAGTGCTTTCACTATAATTTATGATTTTTCATGATAATTATAAATAATTAAAGGATCGCATTATATAAAAAGTAGACTTTTCTACCCATATTTAAAAAAAATGCAACAATAAAAAAAATGATTCTATTATTATTAATATTTCCCATTTATTTATTTATTTTTTCTTTAAAGATTTAATTTAATTTCAATATGAAACTTTCGAAATTTATTTGACCAAAAATTGGCTTTGAAAATATACATATATAAATATGTAATATACAATATATAAATATTGTATATGTATATACATATATAATATATAAATATATATTTTTTTATTTGTCATATTATTAAATTCTTTTACTCCATAATTTTTAACTACTATTCCATAGCTACACAATATTATGCTACTACGAATTATTGCATGAATACCATATTTTATATAAAATAAAAAATTACAAAAAAAAAATTAAAAAATAAAAAATAATCAAAATTATATAAATAATATATAAATAAACTGTTCGAAATTATTCTACTATGAACAGTTTTTAAGACATTCCACACTTTATGAACATTATTTACTTTTATATTTTTACAAATATTTTACTACTATTGTTCTACTACTTAATGTACTTAAGTTCCTGTATATAGGAAAGTGATAAATTCCGACGGCAAAGTTTTCGTATACCATTCACGCTACAAGGCTTTTTCTTTCGAGTAAATTTGATTTTAGGCTTTTAACATTTTTACACTTATTTAATGCAATCAATTGCTGACAAGATTTCGATTTAAGCAAATTATTCATTACAGGCATTTTATATTAAAAGCACAAGCTGGACATTGATTAAGTGCGACATTTTCGGAGGGAGGCCGAACAAGTTTCTTAATAAATCAATTAAAAGTTGCCGAAAAATTTTGGGCCGCTTTCATAGTTCATTTCGTCAGCCTTGACTGCAATTCGGGTCTAAGGACATTGGACCCAAATACAACCCAAAACAGTTGAAGGAATGCTAAGCATTTCATAATCAAGTAACTTAAATTGGCATAAAAAGAGTAACGGCTTTCGAACTTACCCCAAAAATGACAAAAATCGGTTTTGTGGCTGGCTATAACTTTAAGCCAGCGATTTATGCTGTTGCTTCACTTTATGATGCATAAAACATTTTGTATTTTTGGTTAGTTTTTAGGGCTTAGGGCTTGTGTCCTGCACAGGATAAACGGTCAACTTTAAAGTCAATGAAACTTTTATTTTGGCACACACATGAAGTTAGAGTCGTTTGACAAGGGTTCTGAAGGTTTCACTGAAGGTTTGAAAGCTTTTTTCTCTATGTACTGGATATTGGATACGGGATATTGGATATATGGCTGTATTTATTATTTGTTAATAGTTTATTTTATTTTTTTTTTTTTTATTTGGTTGTATTGTTTGTATGTTTTGTTCTTTTGTTGTTTTTGAGTCCTGGTTTGGCTGCCAGTTGATTTGTGTTGTTTCATGTTGCTTCGTTGAGTTTGCACTGAGCTCGTCTTCGGCATGACGGTTGCTTTTATTGTGCCGCCAAACGAAACTCACCACAGACAGACTGGCTGAGCAGCGGCTCAGCTGCCCCCCGAAATGTAGGCTAAGGGTGTTGGCAGGATGCAAATATTTACAGGTACGCGCAGCGGGGTGGCTCCAAAGTAGCCGGAAAAGCTTGCACCACTAAAGTGGCGTACACTGAGATAAAAATACTCTATGATGAAGTTTGAGTTTGAAGCATATTCAATAAACTATTAACAAGTTGGAGAGAGAGAGAGAGAGAGGGGGGGGGGGGGAAGATGGCAGATGGAGAGAGAAACCAATACAGAATAGGATAAAACACTTAATTTTAAAATATATTTACACTTTTATAATTATCATTGAAAATATGTATATATATTTTATAAATATATATTTAGATTTATTATAAATATAAAATAATATATAAAACATAATTATATATTATAAAATTAATTTGTAAATTATTTAATAAATATTTATTTTCTTTTTATTTATTTTAAATAAATATTTTTCTCATTTATTTGTAGCTATTTTCAATTCGTCGTCGTGCACTGCGAGGTCTGGCACCGCTGATGGAAAGCTTTAGTTCCAGTCGCTCTCTCTCTCATTCAAGCTGAGCTTTTGCGTGTCAAAACAAAAACGTACACACACATGTACACACACACTCACATAGAAGCGAGCACATGTCAATGCCGCTTAGGTGGGTATCGCTACGATTTACAACTGTGGGGAATAAGGAAGTATTGCTGTTGCTGTTGCTGTTGCTGCTCCGGACGCGTGTCGCGTACGAAGAACAGAAGCAAGTAGTAAGAAAAGCACTGAGAATAAGGAGAACACAAAAGCAGCAGCAGCAGCAGCGGCAGCAGCTTTAGGTACAACAACGTGCAAAAAGGAACGACGAAAAGAATGCAAACAAAAATTTGCGCTTTTACGATGGTAAACGCCATCATTAACATCGGCGTCATTTCAACTGGATCCGGCATACCTCATCATTGTCACCGCTTGTGAGTTGTTAGCGTTATCTTCTTGCTCTAAGTTTCTTAGCCTTTATGTGGGTCGTGGTGCTTAGTCTTAGAGCAAAAATATGAAGGCGAAGGCGATAGGCGGAGGCAAAAACAAAGGCGAAGGTGAAGGCAAAGGCTTGACTATTGCCCGTATTTTGCCTTTGTTTGTGCAGTTTTGTCTTGTTACGCAACAAAATACCGAGCAGTTAAGCCACTCGGCACAACGAGGCGTATGCGTAATTATAATTGAAAATTTCGTGCCAACGTTTACTGAGTTTCTAAGTGCTCTGACACCGTCCTTGCCATCAACTGTTGCTGCTACTGCTGCTGCTGCTGGTTAACAAATTGCTATTTGCTACACAATATTAACCTTTTTAATATAGCCCCAGATCTATTTGTCAAGCGTGGAAGTACTTTTATCTGTTGGGCTCTGCTCAAATGACAAGTGACGACAGAAAAAGCCAAACACTCCCAGGATTCGCATTGTTAATCAGCTTAGTTAAAACAAATAACTGCCAAGTTTTTTTGAATATAATTAAATTCGAGTTAATCGCATTCAGAACTTATCCGTTAATCTCTTCTACTATTATATGATTCATATAATGAGATTTTTAATTTGACCTTTATTTATTTTTAAATTTGAAAAATGCTCTATAAGGCATTTGAGTCTATGTATATGGTGCCAAAAGCAGCAACCCGCTTTTAACTTGGCCAACGTCATCTGCTGCTCTACTCACATGACGTATGCGCAATATCTTTGTTGCAATTTCATCACGCAGATGACGCACAAATGTTTGACATTTGCTACTCCCATCTATTTTTCGGCCCAATGCAATTTCAAGAATAACTTTGCCATTGTTATTGTTGGCAATCAAATTAAAATTAGTCACGGGCAATTCACATGAAAGGTGAAACGTCACTTGGAGCAGATATGCTCGAAAATTCGAGAGCTCGGTTGTAAGCTACCCGTGGGGAAATGTATACAATATGCTTTCCTTATTTCATTGCTTATTTAATTCTTTATATATTTGATTGATGAAAATAGATTTTCCTAAATATAAAAAATAGATTTAAGAAATACATATCTAAGAATAATAATAAAAAATAGATGTTTTTCTATGATCGAGGAAGTATTCGTTGTTTCTATAAATATTTTTATAAGTTTTATATATTTAATTTCAAATGTATATATATATTTTTTTTATAAATATATAAATATATATAATATAACTTTTTTTTATATATTTTAGTTATAAACCTTTTTTTTTATGTTACAAATTTATTTTACACTTATTTTTATTTTAATTTTAATTTTTTTATTATATATTTATTATTTATATATTTATTTATTATTTTACATATTTATTTAAAATTAATTTTTTTATATAAACATATGCATATATTTAATTTTTTATTTTTATTTTAATTTTTTATTATATATTTATTATTTATATATATATTTATTATTTTATAAAAAAAAAAAAAAAAAAAAAAAAAAAAAAAAAAAAAAAAAAAATTTTTTTTTTTTTTTTTTTTTTTTTTTTTTTTTTTTTTTTTTTATCTTTATTTTAAATTTTTTTAAAGACATTTAAATTGAATATATTTATTTCACTTCTTTTTTATAAATATATATTTTCTATTTTTTTATATATTTAATTTGCATATTATATTTTTTTATATATTTGTATTTATTGCTTACATTTCCTTTGGATTTTATCAACTTAAAAAAATTTTTATATTCAAAATATTTAATTGAGTCTTTTGAGTATAATTATGAAGCCTCGCAAAGCTGCATCAAATATTACTAAATTAATTAATAATTAATAGAAAGTAATTTTTAGTTCTGATGAATAACTCATCTAAATTTAATTCTATTAAAAGTCTATTCAATTTGTTTTCTGTTTCTAGAGACTATGCTATGCAGTCACTGTCAAAATTTGTTGCTCTACGTTATCCTTGCGCAATTAGCTAGCCATGTCCTGTCTAAACCCTCTAACCGCCAGACCTTGAGCACTGCGTTGATGACCCCATTTGGGGAACACTTGTACTTAACAGCGCTCAACTGGCAAATGGCAAATGGCAATTGGTAACTGGCAACTCATGTTTTTGGGGGGGGTGTCATTACAAAAGTAGATTTGTCTGCTAAATGTATTTCCTGTTATGTTGATGACGTCCTGGGCAAACAAATTAATAATCAGGCGTCGTTTCGTGGGTAACCTAATGCCCTGAAAATGTGTTTTTATGTGTGGATAAATTTTTGTAGTTGCCTGTTGATTGAGTTATCTTGCTGTTCGTCGCTTATCGATACACAGAGTGAGTGCACGCTAGCGAGACAATTTGGGCTTCGCCTGCCAGGGCATCTGTCACCTGTCAGGCTGCCTTCCCGTAGGGCTAGCCAAGCCGGCACTAATCTAATTTCTGGCTCGCTCTATGGCATTTTGTCATTGTTTGCTTTCAAGTCGCGGTAATTTCGTTTCGTAATTGTCGACGCGGGCCAATTTCAGGCGGATACAATAAAAAACGCAGCTGGCAAATGCGAAAGGTCAGCTCGGTCTTCCTCTCTCTCTCGCTCATTCATTGCCTTTGCAGCTGCTTGCTGTTTGTTATTTTTCTTTCTTTGTTTTTGTTGTTGTTGTTGTTGCAGCGTTTCCTAATTGGCAGGAAATTGCAATGTACCACAAATAACGAATTTTAAGTACCCCCACCTCTGGCCCATTTCCCGTACAGCATCCGGTTGCTGCGTTACGTATACGCAGCGTATCACCGCACAGCTGTTCAATTGGCAATTAGGCGAAATTAATGTGAGTGCTATGCTGCCTGCAATTTGATTATTGTTATATGCAGTTAGCAAACGCTAACACTGTTGTTTTATATTTCGAAGGACATTTGCCATGGCAGCTTGCCGTGCTTGTTGTGTTTTGACCTACTTTGTTGCCAACGCAACGAGCTGCAAGGCAAGGCGAGCCACATGGACTTGGCCTCTGACTTCAAATGAAATGTAAAACGACTTGAATTCAAATATATGTAAAGTTTAAAGTTGACTATTATCATTTCATGTTATGCAGTATAGGTAAAGAAAGAGATTGCATTAGGATTTTTTACTGCTGAAAGATAACTTGACCTTTAACCTTGATATGAAATTGAGGAGATGAAGCTGACAGAAGTATGGTTGCTGTTGAGGTATGAATATATATATACAAAGCTATACAAAGATCGCTATAGTATCTTAGTAAGGATACAGACTGCATGCGGATTTTATGAATGGGCAGATGAAGTCACAGAGATGAGAATATGTAAGAGACTAACCGCGGAGCCTTAACAACTCAGCCTCTCGCTGCTACTACAGCGCTCTGTGTACCTTTTATCCTATGATAAGAATAGTTATTTCTTTATTTATTTATTGTTACCAAGAAATAATTCTAAATAACAATTTTTTTGTTATTATATATTCGTTTGGAATCCCAGAGACTCTTTTTATAGTAATTTCCGCTCTTGTTTTTCGCAGATTCATTTGATTGAGTTAAGGCAAAAAGTCTTGTGTGGTATGCATGCGAGTATTATGACAGCTAAATATATCCGCTGTGTACGTGTTTCGAGTTTGCGTATGTGTATAAGAATTT
>JAWNOM010000120.1:0-22793 GCA_035045965.1 Drosophila aldrichi
TCTAATTTTTTAAAGATAACAAATTTAATTTAAACAATGTATAATGAAAAAAAAAGCTAGCTTTGAGCAACATGCAATAATTTGGAAATAAAATTGAATTGAATCAAACTTAATTCTATGTAACGAATTTTCATTTAACAACTTATCAGACAGGTTTTGTCTTAGAAAACTCTAAGCTATTTCAAAAGGTATGTCAGAATATATAGGTGATATTATAAGATTGGAGATATATAAGATATGCGCCCTAGCACTATATAGCTTTTTAGTTTAAATAAAAGTAAGCTATTCTAAATATTGTATTATTAGAATAGAAATGTCTATCTGGGAACTATATTTTCTGTCATTAGCTAGAGCATATTTAAACTAAACTCTTTGATATTCTGTCCCTTATGAGAACTCAGTAATTTACCAAAATTCACTTTACATTATAACAAATCCAATCAAAATGTTTGCATCAAACAAAATATTTTTCATCTTATGCACTTTGATAACATTCTATTTATCCGTTAATATCATCAAAGTTATTCAATTTATACATTTTCATATGATATACATCTTTTTATGTTAAATAACTAATTAATGCCTTGAAAAGGGAATATATCTAAAGATTTCTTTTCTTAATTACATTTCAACATAAATTATCATTGCTTTAGTTACTCTAGGAACTTCTCTAAAAATTCTTTCACTTCCTTTAATCCTTATATCACCCTAGCATATCTAATAGCCCCCTATACCTCATTGTAAAACTTTAAATATACGGTTTTTTTTTTTTTTTTTTTGCTGCATTTCGCTAGTCGCTCGTCACTCGCCCGTCAGGAAGTACAAAATTTTCCGGTTTTACTGTGCGCTCGTGCTGCCAGGAAATCGCTCCTAGTTTTCTAGAAATGCTTAAGAGCAACAGAGAGGGAAACGGAGGAAAAGAGAGAGGGAGAAAGAGGAAGACAGAGATGAAGAGTGGTTGAAAAGAGTTGACTGTTTGGTTGAGAGATTCGCGTCTACTAAAATGAAATGAAAGCGTATCATTCCCTCCCCCCCCTTCACAACCCAAATCGTGCTTCGGCTGCTCTGGCAATTGGGTTGATGGGCGCGTAATTTCAGTTGCTGTGCGAACCAAATGGAAAATGGGAGCATTTATTGAACTTTTTCGCTAAAAAGATATTTTCGGATGCAACTGAATTGGGTTAAACGGGTAAACGTCAGAGCGACGCAGAACTGAAGGCGTGGCTCTATCAAAATGTAGGCCGTTTCTGTGGGCCTGATGAAAAAAAGTTGAAGTTGCGTTGGACTACTTCAAAACGTTATGAACTGCAGTTACGGCTGTTATTAAAATATTTGCAAAAGGTTGCCAGGCACATTATACCTATTCTGACTTTACCACTTTGCCAGGTGGCTGGTAAAGTCAGAATAAAATGTTATACATGTTTTTGAGCTCAGCAGATAATCAAATTGTTGATATTTCAATTGAATTGAATTGAGAGTTTGTTAAAGAGAGTTATAGAGAGTTATAGATTAAGAATTATTAGGTATACAATATAGAGAGTTTAGAGTCACAATTTAATTAAGTTTTAGGAATTCTCGTTAGTTTTAATTAATGATCTAATAAACTTATTTAGACATTATATCATTTTCTTAATTAATGATATATTCATCTTATTTAGGTATTATATCATCTATCATTTTAGAATATATGTTTATATTAGTAGATAAGTTAAACCTGTGAGATAATAGAGTAAAAAGATGCTCTGGTGCTTCCTAATAAAAAAACAAAATCCTTTTAGATCGCACTTCTTTAAAATAATGAAAGTATAGGATATCTCTTAACCGCACACTCCCTATAACATCACTCTTAATTATCTTATTCTTCGTCTATCTAATTATCTCTTTATATCCATATACATTTCTCATCCATAAGAATAATTAGAATTAGTTTAGTTATTAATTTACTAATTATCTACATAATTATAGATTTAGCGAAATATCATTAAATTGTTATTGCTCAAAACTTTATTGGTTCTTTTTTCTATTTATTGTTAATTGATTCTCGACAACATTTCTTTCCCTTTTATCACACCCCATTCATCATTCCCATTAGATAAACTTCCTTTTGCCATTATGCTTTCATCATATTTCAGTGCTTATCCTCCGTAAAGTACTTAACAGCTTCCCTCATTAACTCAAGTTCATTTTTCTCATTTTCCACAAATTTTAGGCAAATTAAATGAAGAAACAAAAAATGAATAAATAATATTAAATTTTTATATATATTCACGCATTTCATTAAAGCAAATGCAAATGAAAGTGTGTGAGAGAGAGAGAAGGAGAAAGAGAAAAAGAAACAAACACAAATTTTGTGTAAATTGCAGAAGTTCTTCTTCTTCTTCTTCTTTTATATATAAAATCTGTAGTAGCAGAGCGAGAGTGAAACAAGTAAAAACATTGCAATCGGGCATTACCGACTACAGAATGCTAATTCACAGTCCAAACGCTGCACACATTGCAGCAGAAAAAATCCCTATAAATAACCCCATAATTTGAGAGACGAATATTTGTTCCACATTTCATATCAAACGACGAACCTTGCAACAATATACCCCATTCATTTTTTTTCTGAATGAGCATTAAATTATCTATTTTTTGCACACACTAAAAATGTTGAAAAAAAAAAGATGGAAGTAGAAAAAGAAATAACAAAACATAAAAATAAAAAATAAAACAAAAAAATGAAAAACAGAAGAAAATATTTATATCTCTGCATAATTTCATAATGAGCACTGAGCTACGTGCCAAGGTATATCTGTGTGTGTGTGTGTGCAACAGGCGGCATGGGCGTGGCTGTGTGGCATATGCTCCGCTTGGCATTTGAAAATGCGTTTCCCTGCTTTTTCACTTTGTGTTTCAAGCAAATTGCTCATACGCCACGTTGCTCGCCGCAAAATGCGGAGAATCAGAACTAAGCACCGTTAGACGAGCTGATGCTGTATGTGTGTGTGTGTGTGTGTGTGTGTGTGTGTGTGTGTGTGTGTGTGCTCATAATTATGATTACTACATATGGGTTACGACAACGGTGCCTGATGAGGGTTTTCCCTGCAATTTGCCCCATGGCATTGACTGACTGACTTTGATCAGCGACTGTGTGTGTGTGTGTGAGTATATTGGTAAGTGAGCGGGAGTGAGTGTGTGTGTGTGCTTGGCTTGATAGCTGCTTAATTGTTGTTTGCCGTTTAACGCATTTACCCGAAATTTCCTTTGATTCAGCCGCGTTGTGATTGGATTTGAGCCACACACTAAAAAGCTTTAATGCATTTTCATGCACTTAGCAATTAATCTTGGAGTATATTTAGTCATCTGTGAGTGACATCTATGAATTCCAGCTGGTGTGTAAAGCATGAACAATAAAATTAAGTATTTAAATATCTATTAAGCATCTGAATCAAACGTTGATGGCAATTTTGTATGCCTCAGCAAAGACTTTGCGTTTAATGGTAAAAAGAAAAAGTCAAGAAATGAAATTGATTGCTGAGGCAAAAAAAAAAAAAATAATAATAATAAAATAAAAACAATAAAATTAAAAAATTAAAAAATAAATAAATTAAAATAAATATATATATAAAAAAATATATATACATATAGAAATGTATATATAAATAAAAAAATAAATAAATAAAATATAAATAAATAAATAAAATATAAATAAATTAAAAAAATTTAAATAAATAAAAAATATAAATAAATAAATAAAATAATTTAAAAAAATTAATAATTAAAAAAAAATAATAATAATAATAATACAACAATTTTTTTATTTTTTTTATTTTATTTTTTTTTATTTTTTATTTTATTTTTTTTTTTATTTTTTTTTTATTTTTTTCATTTTTTTTTATTTTATTTTATTTTTTTTATTTATTTATATTTTGTGCTTTATTTTAATTATTTTTGTAAAGTAGTAAATTTTATTGCTTCTGACATTCATTCATTTCACAACTCCCATAATTCTTGTTATTATTGTTTTCATTCATTATTCATTGGCTAGACTAAACCAATTTGATCACTATACAATTCAGTTATAAGATAAACACCTGAACAATCGATGTACATACATATATAAGTAATAATTAATGTACTTCAAGTCTATGCAACAATTTACGTAGTTTAGCACTTTAATCGCATTACGCTGCTTGCGTGCTCCCTCTTTGCTCCCCCCGCCGTAAAACAAATAGATGACAACGAAGTAAAGCTGCAAAATCTCGACTTACAAGTTTCCTAATTACTTGGTCACAGTTGCCGCACCGTTCTCCCCCCCGCCGTCTGCCCTTTCGCCTGAAGCATTTCCTTTCATTTTCTTGGCCCGTAATGCAAAACTCAAAAATTCATCAAGCAAACAAAACGTTAACAACAAGAGCCATGGACTTGCGACTTTATGTTTGCCCCCCAAACGAAGCCAAAGAGGAAAATCAAAAGACAAAAATTAAGGGGAGGCGGGCTGTGCGAGAAGGGCAAGAGAAACAAGGTATTGCACACAAAACTGCAGAAAGTCTGATAAACAAATCGACAAAGAGTTTGACAACAATTTTTTTATTTTTTTTTTTTTTTCAGAGAATTTCCTTTTTTAATTTTGTTGTTTTTTTGTAAATCAAAGTTGTCTTTTTTCCTCTTTTTTGTGTTATTGACGCTCTTTGTATCTGCCTCTTTCTGTCTATCCATCTATCCGACTGTCTGTCTGTCTGTCTGTCCACACATTCTCTACTTGACTTTTTTTTTCCAGCTGGCTTGTCTTTTGTGCTAATTCCTTAGCCAGCCACGTGATGCACTTTGTCTAGGCAATTTGTATCTGAATCTGAATCTACATCTACACTCACTCTGTCTATATCTGCAAATGTATCTGTATCTGTATCTATTGCTGTTTCTATTTCTGTTTCTTGTATCAAAGCGCCCTTCCAGCCCAGTTGGCGACATTTGAACTAGTAGAGCTGTATGTCAACCTGTTTTCAAACTGACACCGAACCTAAAACCGAACTAAACTAAACTTAACTGAAACTGAACTCAACTGAAGCGGAGCGTAGCAGCCCAGTAATGTGCTGTTGCCCTCCTCTATTCCACCTCAATTCGAAATCCTCCATAATTCCCCCTCCCCTCTACCGCCCTACCTATCGCTCAGTCAGTCTTCGACCATGCTTTTTACTTGCGTTTTGCTTCCAACTTTTATGTGGCCCACCTGTATCTAAAAATAAAAAGCGCGCCCAGTCCGCAGTGTAAACACAGTGGGCTTTAAATGAAAGAATCCAAGTAAATATAATATATTCAATATATCTACTAGAATGTATATAATATATATAATAATATATACTATAATAAATAGATAATCTAAGAATATATAATATATTTAATATATCTACTAGAATGTATAAAATATATTTTATAATACATGCTATAATATATATAATATATATTATAATATATACTATAATATACACTTAAGCCTTATCAAATATATAATTTTTTGTTTTTCATGCTAGCCGTACTATTTCTTATATATTGAATATAAGTATATAGAAATATAGTAATATTTCTCATATTGTTTAATGTAATTATATTGAAAAGAAGACTTCAATTATTTTTGTTCCTTGTCTTCCTTTCATTCTTGCCATTTGCTCTTCTTCTGGTTCCTCTTCTATACTCTAAAAGTTTTCACTCTCTGCTTATATTCCATTTGATCTCTTTCTTTGCTCTTAATTTCGTCTGCTATGCTATTCTCTCTGCCCTTTTCTGAGTTCTTCATTTCTCATCTTTCCAAGTTATATTTTTCTCTTCTATTTCTTTCTTTTCTCAACTTCTTTAAATACAATCTTTACTCTGGCTTTTCTCTTAATCATCCTCTTGCTTTGTCTTATTTTATTTTCTCTGTTCTTCCCTATATAAGTCTTTATCTGTTTTCTGTCCCTCTTTTTCACTCTACTTTGAATTTCTGTCTTTGCTTTACTTTCTCCACTTCTCAACTCTTACCATTTCTTTACTCTTCTCTATTTACTCTTAGCTTCCTTTTGTCTCCTTAGCTTCTCTTTTTTCATTTTCATTTCTTTTATTCTTTTATTTTCTCATATTTTTTGTTTCTTTCACATTTCAGTCCACAATTTCATTATTTTTGCCCACTGTACATCAATCTATAAAGCTTGTTGTTCTCAGCGTCTATGCTCACCTTCAATTCGACTCAATTACTTGGGAAAATGCAAGGCCCGGCAGCTGCTCCTCATTTTGCTGCCTCTACATATTCCCCCTCGCACTCACACACTCGCTTTCCCTCTCTCTCTCTCTCTCTCTCTCCATCTCTCTCTCACTCTGGGTGTGTGTCTATGCCACAGGGCAAAAACTCTCTAAAAACTTTGCTTCGACGTCTTTGGCTGTTGGGCTTTTGCAAGTTTTTCGTTTCTCATTTCTCGTTTTTCGTTTCATGTTTTTTGTTGTAATTGACATTTCAATTGATTTAAGTTGACATTAAACGGCACACATTAAATGCAACTGTAAAACTCTGTATATAACTTTTCACAGTTTTTCATCGAGCTTTCCACAATTCTTTCTTGCTCCCAATTGAAACAGTTATGATTTTTTGATCTAGTTCCGTTACACATAACGTGCCATGGGAATTATGTTCAAGGTAAGTTAAATTTAGTTTTATGGCGCTAAAAATAATTGTAGATATATATATATATATATATTTATATATACATACATATATATATATAGATCACAATATATATATAGTCCACAATGTTAACTACATTTTATCACGCAACATTGGAATTTGTGTTACTTGCGGTAAATAAAATAAACAAAACTGTTTACAGTTATCTGCAGTTCATATATCACTTAACCAAGACAGCTCTCATATTACCAAAGTTTTGGGGCAGGTCTAAAATATAAATATACATATATGCATAATAATATACATGCAGACGTAAATAAATAAATATTTATATGCATCTATACTTTCATTGGATTGGAATTTCGATAAACTGTTACAAATTTTATACTTTTACTTTTTCTTGATTTTTTATTGGATAAACTTCTATTCAAGACAATGCAAGAAAATACAAAACTTGGAGATACTCAGCAGCTATAAACAGTTTCATTGTCATTATCTGAAACTCTGTGTCAACCTACAAAATCATAAAATAAAAGTCAGAGCAATAAGTCCAAATAGACCTAGTTATTCGGCATTATCTTAAAACTAGACTATTTTAATAATAAATGTTGCAATTTTGTGTAGCAGTAATATAATAATAAAAAGTTAATAAATAGTTAAATTAAATTAAAAAAAAAAAAAAAATACAATTGAAAAATAATAATAATATTAATACAAAATAATAATAATAATACAAAATAATAATAATAATACAAAATAATAATAATAATACAAATTAATAATAATAATAATAATACAAAATAATAATAATAATAAAATAACATTAAAAAAAAATAAGAAAAAGCAAAAAAAAACAGATTTAAGAAAAATAAATTAAAATTTTAATAAAATCAAATTTTAACAAGTTATATCAACTCAAATAAATTTTAAAGAGCATAAAGTTTAATTAAAATAAATTTTTAATAAAACTACACTCCTGGTCTTGGTTTAGACGCACTGGTACTTTCGTTAATATTTCGTTTATAACTTTTACTTGGAAAGCAATTTACAAAAAGTGGATATACAAAAATCTACTTTATTCGATGACTCTTCAAGTAAACAAATCGTAAAAATGTTAATTTTACAAAATATATTAACAGAAATTAAATTTAAAGAAAATTAAGTTAGAATAAAAGTTTTAATAAAATCAAATTCAAATAACAATTTGAATAAATAAGTTAAATCACATGAATTTTAAATCAAATAAAGTTTATATAAAAGCAAAATAAATAATAATAATAAAAGCAAATAACACACATCAACATATATTCTTTTTAATTTAAATTTGTTAAGTTACATCACAAAAAATGTTAATCAAATAATGTTTAAATAAAATAAAATTTTAATAAAAAGAAAGAACACATCTCTACATAAATTCTTTATTGAAATACAAATTCCTGCACTTGAAGAACTCAAATTAAATGAAAAGGCATTTGCAGAATGTTTCACAAATATATTCAAATAAACTTCAGCTATTTAGCATTTAAATGGCTATGTTTCTAGCTACTTATTTAGCTTTTATCAGCTGCCGTAGCAAATGGAGCCCATAACCAATTTAATCTAAGCCACATTAAATGGCCTTAAACGACTGCAACCAAATTAATTGAACCATTTTTTGTTTTTAACTTTTCAAATTAAATCGAATATGGTTAAACAGAATGCAATTTCAAATACAAAAACAAAAAAGTAAATAAATACAACATTTGCTCTTGATTAAGGAAATAAATTGCAAACATCGTTTGCCAGCTCAAATGTCATAACAATTAAATGCAATTGTTTGTAAATTATATTTGTAAATCCATTAATCGAGGGCCAATGGCAGAGATTACGCGAGGATGGGGGGGGGGGGCTGGGGGGTCAGCAAACAGATAGCAACACTTTGTGAGATGACATTAAAAAAATAAATTAAATGAAAAACAGGTAATAAATATATATAAAATAAAATGAAATGATAAAATTTAAGTACAAATTTAAGTTACTAATTACAAATTTAAAAAATAAAATTATTAATTTAAAAAATTTGTTAAATATTAAATGACTAAAATAGAAACTACTGGTAAATAAAAAATAATAATAATAATTTTAAAAAATCATAAAAATAATAATTAATAAAAATATAAATAAATAATAATAATTATTAAAAATAATAATAAATAAAAATAAAAATAAATCAAAATAATAATAAATAAAAATAATAATAAATAAAAAAATAGTAAATAAAAATAATAATAAATAAAAATAATAATAAATAAAAATAAAAATAAATAAAAATAAAAATAAATAAAAATAATAATAAATAAAAATATTAATAAATAAAAATAATAATTAATAAAAATATGAATAAATAAAAATAATAATAAATAACAAAAATAAATAAAAATAATAATTAATAAAAATAATAGTAAATAAAAATAATAATAAATAAAAAAAATAAATAAAACTAAATAAATAAAAAAAATAGTAAATAAAAATAATAATATTATTATTAATTCACTCAAACACATTTAAAATGTTTTCTATTTATTTTACTAATAATTCATTCTTTGTATATATTATATAAATGTATTATACATAACACATTGGAATAATTTTAAAAATATACAACAAAAATATACAACAATTTATGCTCTCGACACTCTTTTGACTCACAGCAAATAATTATTATAAATATAGTCATTTATCCGCACTACATTATATATGTCATTATCTTAAGTTATTGTATATCAAGCAGCATAAATAAAAAGTCTCAAAGTAAATCTAAACGTGACAAATTGTGAGTGTCACGGTCAGGGGAATTCTTCGCTACTGACAGAAAATTTTGGCAGCTATTGAAAATATAGAAAAATATAAACCTAATGTATTCTAAATTTCGGCAAATATCTTTTTGATCTACATTTATTATATATTTTTAAATCTTATAATTTATTTTAAAAGTCTACCAAGAAGTTGAACTAATATGATTTCAAGTAAATAAATAATAATAAATAAATTCATATATATAATCATATATATTTCCATATTTATTCTATAGTCGCTTATGTCTGTTGTTTTATTAAAATACTCTTCTCTCTAAATAGCATTAAAACAGCCTTAAAACATTAACTAAAACATAAAACGCAATTAGTTTTAACTGCATATTTCTGGCTATTATACCAAATCTAAAATTTAATGGAGCCGCTAAAATAACAAAAACAAGAACAACAATTGGCTTTATAAACACGCCCAAAACTCTGCTCCATTATGTTTCAGGAATGTATATATACAGATATAGATATGTATGTATATATGTATATATTTTGTCATCATTAATCATGGCTGTGGATAGAAGAAGCAAGAGACGACTAAATATGTATGTAACTAGGTAAATAAGCAGCAGATATACATATATCTAAATGTATATAGACACGAGTACAGGAACAACAACAACACCTACAACAACAACAACATGATAATGGAAAACCCACATCAATTTAGCCAAAAGTCAGAATTAGTCCGTGTGGAGCCAAAACTGAGCGACAGACAGAGAATGACGGTCAATAATATTTCACACCACGTCAAGTGACCAAACATCATTAAGATGGCCTAGAAAATGCTAAATGGGCTAAAGGGGGTTGCATGTTTAGCCCAGATTGGGGCTAGGTGAGGTTCTCAATGTGCTTATGGCTATCTCACTCTCTCTCTCTCTCGCTCACTCTCTATTTGTCTTCGCTACGACAATGACACAAATGTTTATGACATGTAAAATGTTTGGCTAATTGTGTCCAAGTGGGTGGCTAAGCAAAGAGAGAGAGAGAGAGAGAGAGAGAGAGAGAGTGAGAAAAAAAGAAATGATGAAGAAGATATATAGATAGATACCACACACACACACACACACAAGTGTAGGCGCTAAATTTGATCAATATTTTGACACAGTGTTGGCAAACAAGGCTCGATGGAGTGTTGCCTGAGTAGATAAGGCAAACAAATTTCAATTGATTTAAGCCAACATATTTGCGTGTTTTAACAACAAGAAGAGTGTGTGGGAGAGGAGAAGTGTGCCTTGTATATTTAATTTTTTTAATTGCAAAATATGCACATTTAATCCTACATAAATTACTAGAATTACGATTAATAATTGAACTAATTAGCAATCATTCAAATAAAGGACAATTCGATTTCTATTTATAGTTTTAGTGTTGCAAAATGCACAAGTAAATCAAACTGTGAATATTAGATAACAAAATGAGTTATCAGTATATTATTATAGATAATCCAATGATAGTAAATGCCTCTTGCATAATGCCAACTTAGAAGCAAACATTATAATCTTTCAATGTGACATAAACTTTATACATATCAACAATCTTGACACCACGCCCCAGTGTTGGCAAATGTCACTAAACTCCACACGCACACACACACACACACACACACATAAATGTTTTTCAAACACACAATATTTATTTTCATTTATTTGCCGTTTGCAACTTTTAATGCTCAACACAAAAGATAGAGCAAAAAAAAAAAAATGAAAGAAATAGAAAATAACTGTAAACTGTAAAAGTTACTCAAAAGAAAGCAACAACAACAGCAAGCAACACTTGAGCCAAATAGAGCGAACGCTCACACAACAACAACAACAACAGCCACAGCAGCAGCAGCAACAAAATGGAAAGCAAAACACAACGGGCACAGGCAATGTGAAGTTTTGTGTCTGCTTATGCACAGGAAGAGAGCGAGAGATAGAGAGAGGCAAAGAGTGCAAACGGGAAGAGAGTGGAACATTGAAACGAAACAAGCTTTGGCAAACAGCAGCAGACGAAATGTGGCTGCCGGCGGCTAACAGCAACAATTTTCAGTGACAGCCACCCCGGCTCTCTCACTCTCTCTCTCTCTCCCACTACCACTTCGACTTTGCCCCCCACGCTTACCTCTTTCTCTATGCAGTTTTGAAGAGAGCCAACATAAGGTCGCCGCGACGGGTTGCCAAATGTTTTGCATTTTGACTCCCTAGGGCTCTTTCAACAACTACCTCAACGCCAGCCGCACAAGTCATTTTGCTTCTTTGATGAGTGGGTGGCCCCCCACCCAACTCATGTCCAAGTCCACGAGTGGGACAGCCATCTTGACTCCCTTTCTGTGCTTTGGGAGTTTTGCCGTTGAGCAATTTGATGAGTTTTTAATTGGTTGTTGTTGTATATTTTTGTAAATTTTTTTTCCCTACTTTTACTAGATTGAGGGGATTGTGTAGCGCAGCAGGATGATATGTACATGGGAGAAATCACCGCTGACAAGTAAATATAAGAGCTGTATGTATGTATGTATTTGCACAAACATGCTTAAAAAAGAAAGTTTAAAGTTAAATAACCAGGTTATTAACATTTTTATTTCTGTTCATTAACAGCACAATAAAGCACAAGAGCTTAAATGTAGTTCAACTAATAAGAAACTAATAAGAATCACTAACAATTCGTACATTAACATAAGAAGCAGAAAATGTCCACAACAAAGCTGTTCCTGCTCTAACATTAAAAGTCTACACTCTCTACACTCACGCTCTCTCCCTTTCTCTCTTTACACTTCTCCTACTAACATAACATTTTTGCACATGTTTAACATACAAATAAGATCCACAGCTAATGCCATCGCTAAAATTTCATTAAACGCACAAGTCAAAGTCATAGCTGCACACACACACATACATATGCACATCAATGCACACACATGTACACATATGTATGTATGCATGTGTGTGTATTTACTTAATTGTCCCACTGCTGGCTGCATAAGTAGGTATAAGATAAAGGGAGCGCGGCGCCACACATTGTTATTGCTATCGCCTTTTATTTTCATTTTTTGCTGCTGTTATTTACGGCAAACTGTCATCAGTGTCAACAGCAGCAGCAGCAGCAGCAGTAGCAACAGACATTGGCGGCCGCTGTCGTTTGCTCATTTGTCTACAAAAAAAAAAAAAAAAAACGAAAAACAACAACAAGCGAAGCAAAGAGCAACGGCCAAGCAGACAGACAGAGCATAGAACGAGAGACAGCAGGCAGCCGTCAAACAGTTTTTGGGGCAAAAGAAAACGAAAAAAAGAAAAACAACAAAAATGAATCACACAACAACAACACAAGCCAAAGAGCGTGTGCCGACGCACGGCTGCTGCTGACGTGACGAAGCTGGCGTCGCTGCTGGCGTTACTTTGGGACGCCGACGCCAACGTCGCTGCCGCCACTGGAAATGTGTTACAGAGTGTTCTACAGCTGTGAGCTGTGTCTGTCTGTGTCTCTCTATCTCTCTTTCGCCTCTTGTCGGTCACTTCGTTTTAAGTTAATTATAAGTGCGTTGCCATATGCGAATAAATTGCAAGCAAGTGTGTGTGTATCCGAGAATGCAAAACTGTAAACTTTATTATGCTGACCAGCGGCCTCAAACTGTAGCAACATTTACGACTTCTTTCACAAGTTGTTGTTGTTACCGGAGCAAATTAAACTGGCATGCACAACTTTTATAAAAAGAAAAAACATATACATATGTATATATGTATGTATATATTTATGTACATGCATTTGTAGAGTAAGAGCAGCGAAAAAAGTAGCAGGCAAAACAAGTTGATGATTCTAAGTGGTTAAAGAAGTTGAAAAGTCACAAACTGGACAAAACTGAAGAGGCGGAGAGACAGGCATGAAGGTAGCGCCAGGGTATATGCATACATACATACATATACATGTATATATGTATATGTGTGGTAAATAACAAGCAGCTGTTGACTGAAAGTTGTGCAAGAAATTCTCCTGCAAGTTTCTCCATTTGCAACCAAAGTTGTATAGGAAGAAGCGCGAAAGAAAAAAAAAACACAAAAACAAAACTGCAGCCAAGAATGCGAATGAGAAGAAAAGCAGCAACGCCAGCCCGCTGCGCTTTTGATTAAAGCGCAGAGAGCTTCCACTTTCAAGCAGCGCCCAAGTGCGAGCGAGGCGGAGAGAGAGAGAGAGAGAGTAGGTAAGGGAATCGACCGCCTAATTGAGTGAACTCTTTGGCTAAGCAAAGATACTCAGCTGTGATTTACAGTTTTAATTGTGAGCAGACTTGCCAAAGCAACAAGAAAAAACAACAATTGAGGCGATTTCATAATTAAAACCAGATTTGTAACAAAGTGGTAGAAAGTTTCAAATACTAATTAGGTGTCAGTGTGTGTGTGTGTGTGTAAAGTTTATAAAATATTTATGTGATATAAAAATATATGTATAATAATAAAATAAATAAAATAAAAAATAAAATAAAAAAAAAATAAATTAAAAATATAAATAAATGAATATACATATGTAACTTTTCAACTAGAGAAAAAGATGGATATACAGTATGTCCATTAATTGTTTGCAAAACAAAAAAAGTCGTACAAATTTAACTTTAACATCATATTTTATTAGGAAAGGCACTTTTTCTCAGAATTTTTTTTTACATTACTTTAGTTTCATATATTCTTAAAGAAAATAAATAACAAAAATAATAAAAATAGCAACAAAACATACAAAATAATTCAAAACAAAAAAAAACAGCAAATATCGGCTGTCCATTAATTCTTTGCAAAATACAAACATTAATATTATGAGATCTGTATCTCTCTCAGATCGGTATGGAATTGGCTAATATTTGGTATGTCCACCATTAGCTTCCATTACACCTCTGAGGCGTCGCGACATCGACAATATTAGTTCATTTATGTCGTAGTATTCCGGTATTTTGCGCCACTCCTCGTGTATGCAACGAATTAGCTCGTTTTTCGTCTTAGGGCTCCGTTTGGCGACTTTTCTCTTTAGTAAAGCCCACAAATTCTCAATCGGATTGATATCCGGGCTTTGGGGTGGGGTGTCAATAACTTTGCTGCAGTTATAAAGAAGCCAAGTGCGACACAGCAGTGACTTGTGTTTCGGATCATTATCCTGATACAGCTTATATTTTAGTTTGCTGGGGTTTTCAGGATTAATGAAGCCAAAGTTGTGCGCGCTTTTTGTCAATTCGTTCTTCAAAATATCCAAATAAAATTCCTTCGTCATGATATCGTCGAATATTCTCAGCTCTCCCACACCTTTCGAAGAAATACAACCCCACATCATCACTGATAGCTTGCCAAACTTAACAGTGGGCACAATGTTTTTGGCGTGGAGGGCTGTTTTGGGTTTCCGCCAAACTTTTCCTGGGCCATCATTATAAAACAACATTATCTTTGTCTCGTCGCAAAAGATAACATTATTCCAATAGTTAGGAGGACAGTCAATATGAAGTCTTGCGAAGGTCAGACGTTTTTCAATATTTACAGCAGACAGCAACGGTTTCTTTCTTGCCACATGTGAGGAGTATTTGTGTAAATTAAGAACTTTTCTCACAGTCTCGCGACACACTGTCTTTTGAAGGTTTAACCTAATGTCCGTCACCAACTCCCGGAGACTTGTGTGTGGTTTGTTTTCCACTGTCTTAAGAATTTGAGAACAATCTCGTCGAGAGAGCTTTGCTGGTCTGCCTTTAGAGCTGTTTAGCTCCAGTCTATTTTCTTTTTCTGCCCGATTAATAATATTATAAACTGTTCTAAGCTTAATATTAAACATTTCAGCTAACTCCTTGATGGTTTTTCCTTTCATATAATTAAAATACACTAATTGTATCAAATTGTCATCGGTGCGTTTACCAGGCATTGCGAAAATTCAAATTTTATGAAAAATAGTAGTGATCCCACGACTTTATTATAACGAATGAATTCGCGGAAGACTTGTGAAAATAGACCCAGCGAGCCGCATTTAATTTTGATGTCCCGTTAGTTTTTTCCCGTCTTCTTTCAACTAATGTTTGCATTTTGCAAAGAATTAATGGACAGCCGATATTTGCTGTTTTTTTTTGTTTTGAATTATTTTGTATGTTTTGTTGCTATTTTTATTATTTTTGTTATTTATTTTCTTTAAGAATATATGAAACTAAAGTAATGTAAAAAAAAATTCTGAGAAAAAGTGCCTTTCCTAATAAAATATGATGTTAAAGTTAAATTTGTACGACTTTTTTTGTTTTGCAAACAATTAATGGACATACTGTATAGTATAATAATTAAAAATTAAATTATTTAATAATTAAAAAATGTTTTTTTTTTTTTAATTTCTTAAAAAATAATTATTATTTTACAATTTTTTTTTCTATAAAAATTATCTCTCTATCTCTCTCTCTCTCTATCTATTTCTCTCTCTCTCTCTCTCTCTCTCACTCACTCACTCTTACTGCCGCTCCTCCTACTCTACAACTCAATTCCTCTTTCAATCTCAGTCACACTCTCACGATCTCCCTCTCTTTCTTTGCCTTTCTCTCTTGCTCTTTCCTTTGTCACCTCCTTCTTTTGAACATGTTTTTAAATCCCTCTCTCTCTCTCTCTCTTTCTGCTACTTTTTCGCTCTCCATCTCTCATCCTCATTATCTCTCTCTCTCCCTCTTCTTCTTCCCCTTCTATCTAACCATTCGCTGCACTGCATATCATTTACTGTTGCTTTCAGTCAACATTAAACATTCGGAGCCATGTCATAATCATTGTGGAATTTTCAACAACAGTAACAACAACAACAACAACAACAACAACAACAACAGCAGCAACAGCACACCTGATTTCACCTTTATGCCACATCATTTTCAACACTTTGCAATTGGCCCACGACTAAACATACATTGCGAATATATGTATAAACAAAAACAAAAAGCCAATACCAAAATTTCAGACATGCCGTTAAAAACATTCATAATTCACACATATGTACATGTACATACATACATATGCAAATTGAGTGCAGGCCAGAAAGAGACGGCGAGATACAACAATGTTCTTTTTATGGCGCAGTCGAAATTATGAAAATCCTTGACCCCAATATTAAGCGAGACGAAGCTACTAAGAAAAAGAACCAACATTTATATACATACATATGTATGTACAGTTATATAAATACATACATACATATACATACATATATAAAAGATAATGAACTCGATAAGTTTCAGTCGGTCGTCTGTCTATTAAAGCCAAACGAGCTGAGCTCAGCAAAAGCAACTACAACAACAACAACAACAAGAAATCGCCGTCTCATCATGTAATGGAGAAATTTTGTTTTCATTTCTTTTGCTTTTTGCTGTGCTTCGCTCTCTTTTCGGGGCCAAAAGCAGAAGCCAATAACCTTGAGGCAGGTTTTTCACATGAGACAAACGACGCGACAGAATCAAAGCCAAAGACAAACAAAAAGCAAAAACAGAAAACAGCAAACAGAAAACAAAATCAAATATGATGTGTACTATGTAATAATAAAAATATAAGGTCTCTCTCTTGCTCTCTCTCTCTCTCTCTCTCTCTCTCTCTACTGTGCTGCGCTACCTTCTAAAGTAAGCAAAAATTTCGAGCTTTTACTTATTATGCAGAAGGCTGTTCGCATAGTGGGCGTGGCTGCAGGCAGCGCTATAAATGTGTCTGTGCTGCAAATGCGTTGATTAGAATAGACACACACACACACACACACATGCATATTTCTAAACGTAGTATAAAAGTTGAGGAAGGGCCTGATTGGCTTGAGCTGAAAGCATGATATCATTTAGAGAGTTCAGCAGAAGAACATATACAAACATACATCATGTATAGGCTACATAAGCTATATAATATAGATTAAAGCTCAAGCTCATCTTATGACAGATATAAATCAAATGATTTCTGCTGCATTAAATATATATTTATATACATATATAGTTATTTATACATATTTCTACATCTATATAAATTGGAATTAATCATGCAGTTCCCGTTACTTCACATGAATCAATTCAAAGATACAAAAATAAATAAATAAAAATGAATCATATTTGAGAGTTATATAGGGAATATGAAGCTATAAAAAAAAGGAGCAATACTTCAGGAATTAGTCAGAAAGTTCTAAGGAAATATAGAATATACATACATATGTTATACGCAGCAACTGGAGCGAAATTAAACGGAAATATTATGGATTTGTTGAGATTGAACTGTGTTGTCTTTTCTAATGAAATATAGATAATTATTAAAAAATTGTTTATATATTGTTTTAACAAGCTGTTTTGCTTTTAATTAGAATATGCTTGAAGGCCTTTGTCGCTCTGGCTTAAAGAAAAGTGTTATTTAGAACTCATTCTTGGTAACAATAAATAAATAAATAATTAGAATATATTGCTTTGATATTACATTTATATATATGTAAATGATTTATATACATAAAATACATGTTTTCTTCTTTTTTTCTTTCATTTTTCTTTTCTATTTTATTAAATTTATTTATTTATTTATTTTTTTTTAATTATATATATATATATATATATATATATATATATATATATATATATATATATATATATATATATATATATATATATATATATATATATATATATATATTTATATATAAATTTATTTTTCTTTTCTATTTTATTAAATTTATTTATTTATTTTTTTTTAATTACAACTTTTTTTATTAAAATTATTTTATTTATATATTTAAAAAAAATGTAAATAAATATTTTGTATATATTTTTAATGTTATTGATTTTTTTTTAGTTATTTTTATTTATTTGTAAATGAATATTTTGTATTTATATATATTAATTTTTGATATATATTTATTTGTAAATGAATATTTTTATTTATATACATATATTAATTTTTTATATATATATATGTATTTATTTATACATATGTATATATATTTTTGTATATATGTATTTTATTTTTTATATATACATATATATTTATTTATTTATTCTTATTTATTATTTGATATATATCTATTTTTATATGTATTTTATTTATTTGTAATTGTCTTTATTTATATTTTATAATTTGTATTTATTTCTTTTTTACTCCAGAATCCTTTAAGTATTTTATACATATAAAAATGATTTCATTATACATATTTCAAATTTGTTTTCTATATAAATTTAATTAACTAGCTAAAATATTTACTACCCTACTTAATCTCAGCTAAATGCCTCTCTATGCGCATCTCATTCCTCAATAAATCCAGGTTAATTAATCGTGCGAATAAAAAAAAACAAAGAAAAGAAAGATTCGAATTACAACTCCGTCCGAGTTACGGATATTTAGCACGAAGACAAAATGATTTCTAGGTCATTGACAGAAAGAAATGCCACCACTTGGCCTAAACGGAGACGGCCTGCACACACACACACACAAACAGATACACATTCTGCTTGCTATTGTTGCTGTCGAAGAACATTAATCATTGCCAGTTAAACAATAAGAGGCACAAACAAGTGGCATGTGGCATGGGCAAGGGAGAGACGTTGCCCATATTGTGTGTACATAAGAAAAGTAAAACCCAATGACTGTCAAACTGCTTGGCCTGTGCGTGTGACGAACAATGATGAACAAGCACAGTCAGACACAGAGGCAGAGAGCGAGAGAGATAGAAAGAGAGAGAGGGAGAGAGAGAGGGAGCGAGAATTAGAAAGACTGTGTGTGTGATTGGTGTAGGGGGATGAAAGAAAATAAAGCTTTGCTGGAGTACAGCCTGTTGAAAAGGTCAAAGTTGATGACACAACAAGAATTGGTTAAGTGTTCCTTTTTTGCTTTTAGCCAAATTGTAGGTTAAATGCCCTTCAGAATGAGCTAGAGAACTGAATATCAGATATATATGGTTTCAAGCGCGAAGTATATCATATGGATTAAAGCTAAGCTAAGCTAACCTCAAAACAAAGTGCAAATGGAGCTGCCACAGGAAAAAGAAGAAAGAGCTTAAGCTTATAAAGAAAATTAACATTTCCAAACAGCAATATATATTTTATATATCAAGAAGGGTTATAGGTGGAAAATTATTATATCATGTGAGTATGGAAGGGACTTATCAATCAGGCAAATAGAAAATTGACTATGTATAGAAGATAATTTATTGCCTGACAACATTCTGAAGCATTGCTAGCTACAATAAATTAATAATCGATAAATATATCGATCAATGTGAGCTGCATAATAATGCAAAAAATCTAAGTTTAAATCAAAAATATAAATATAATATAAAAAATATAAATTAGATATACAAAATATAAATTTAATATAAAAAATATAAAATAAATATAAAAAATATAAATTTAAAGAAAAAAATCTAAGTTTAAATACAAAATATAAATTAAATATAAAAATATAAATTAAATATAAAAAATATAAATTAAATATAAAAAGTATAAATTAAATATAAAAAAATTAAGTTTAAATAAAAAATATAAATTAAATATAAAAAATATAAAATAAATATAAAAAATATAAATTTAAAGAAAAAAAATCTAAGTTTAAATACAAAATATAAATTAAATATAAAAATATAAATTAAATATAAAAAGTATAAATTAAATATCAAAAATTAAAATTATATATAAAATATATCAATTATTAAATTTAAATTTAAATAAAAATTATATAAATGATACAAAATATCAAAATATAAATATAAAATCTACTACGACAATTTACACATATTTAAATCAATCGACAAATAATATTGTCATAAAGCTTCATCAGAAAACACATAACAATACCGATTAATGTACTAAAGTCTGTACATTTATCGATATATTTAAGTGTTTTATGAAAAAGCTTTACGATAATACATAATCAAGATTTATTTAATTGCAAAAATAAAAAAAATATTCTACTATCAAAATGTATAAATCTGTAGACAAAGAAAATAAACTGAATCGAAATCGATAAATGTATCGATGAATTTTAAGTTTTTATTAAATAAAATAAATAAGTCTTTCAATATATTTATACTATTCAAATAAAGCTCTCTCTTAAAATATATATTTATATATAAATATATATTTTTATTTATCGATTTGTATATTAGTTATTATATAGATTGCTTTGTGCTCAACTCATAACTGTTCTTTAAATAAAATGAACATGATAGCACTTGATTCGAATGTCAACTTATAAACGCTACAATGTTTATGCCAAGCATAACAAACTTGTTGACCAGATTGTCAAGGCACACGCCCCGCTTTAGGGCATTAAAATTGTTAAGAGAAGGTCGACATTAATGTGTCGAAGGTTGATGAGTGTCAGCGGAGGAGACAGCATCAGGACATTCAGAGAGAGAGTGAGAGAGAGTGAGAGAGAGGGGATGGGGTTAGTGGGTGGGTATTGCAGACTAAAGAATGCGGCGACCCTTTTAATAAGCAGCGTCGTCAGTTTTCAAACATGGTCCGGGTACGGGTACGGGTACGGGTCTCAGTCCGGGTCCGGGTCAGAAAAATGTCATAAACGTCATCGGGCGAGCGAATGCGGCTCGTAAACTTTAAGCTTTTGTTTGTTTCTATGGCTTGTAGAGAATGAAATGAGCTACGACAAGGGGGTGGAAGTTGGGGGGCTGCTTGCTGCTTGGGTTCGCAAAAAGTGAAATCTATAATAAAATTTTCCATTTTACACTTTTCATTTTGGGTTGCGCGCGCGTAAGACAATGTCAATGTTTTATCTACCCACCGTCTCACTCTCTTTTCGCACGCTTTGAAAGCAGTTAAAATTTTCTGTGTGTGTGTGTGTGTGTTTTTTTTTTTAAAGCCCCCTTCTTAATTTTTCTCAAGTCGATTTTAGTGACTCGTCATAAATTTCCAGTCAAGTTGCTTTATCAATGCAACACGCAATGGAACTCGCCGACTCGCACATAACTTTCGCTTGAACGATCAGCAATTGGAATTATAAACTCCTCAGGCAGCATATATATGTATATAAATATGTTGTAGGTATTATGGGGGTATGAATTATAAAACTCACGCTGCAGCGAGAAAGTCATTAATCTATTCAGAAATGCGCTCTTGACTCACCTGCAAAGAGATAAGAGTAAAGAAAAATAAATTAAATTAAATGTACATGGTTGTTAGATAAATTAATTAATATTAATATTAAACAAGTCAGAACATTGCAGTCGGGCTTTACTGACTGCAGTATACTTATTCAAGTATGTATAATCAATAACGGCGATAAGATAAATCTATTTATACAAACAGACAGCTGAAGATTGCATAAAACCCATATGCTCATTTCACTTGACTGAAGGAGTATAAAAAAAATGAAATAAAAATATAATATGTATGGGGTATATGGAAAAGAAAAAATATCGTGACACAATGGGGGTTTCTACGCGGACTCTTGGATATACCTAAATGCATAGATATTCACATATATCCAATGTGTATATCATATATAATATATATCACTATATCTAAGTTTCAACCATATGCAAATTTATTTTGCATTTTGTTTTATTTTTATTAATTTTTTTTTCTCTCCCCCTCTTCTGCGCTTAGTGAAAGGAAGTTCGTTCGGAGTTGTTATGTAAAGTCAGAAAAAAAAAAAAACTGCATATTTAATTAGCAGTTGATGACGCAAATAGCTTTGGGTTTATATCTTATAGGTAGAGCCAAGCTAACCTTTTTTTTTTATTGTATTGCCAAAGTAACTCGCTTTAGTGCAAATTATATTTAAATATATGCAAAATTATAGAACTGGAACTGTGTTCTAATCTTTGAATGAAACGTTTAAATAGATATTATATTTATATTTAATTATTTTTCTTTTTCTTGTTTCCAATTCCTCTGATTTGCTATGAAAAACTAGTTCGAAATAAGTTCAGCTTTAGTTTAGTTTAGTTAAAAGTAATTTATAAATGGGATTAAAATTCAATTTTCAAAATGTCTAATAATGAAAGCTATAAAAACTTTGAGGATAATACGAAAACCTGCTCTGAATATTATATTATATTTAGCAGCATTTTATTATTATTATTTTTTTTTATAATCATATAAATATATGTGTAAATTTTTATTTTATTTTTCTTATTTATTTATTTTTTTATTTTATTTTTTTTATTTTATTTTTTTTTTATTTTATTTTTTTATTTATTTATTTTTTTATCTATTTTTTTATTTTTTATTTTTTTTTTTTTTTTTTTTTCTTTTATTTTTTTTTTATTTATTTATTTATTTATTTTTTCTCATTTTATTTTTTATTTTATTATTATTATTATTATTTTTTTTTTTTTGTATAAAGTCTCAAAAGTATCAAGCATAATAAATAACAAAT
>JAWNOM010000121.1:0-37456 GCA_035045965.1 Drosophila aldrichi
TATATATATATATATATATATATATATATGAGTTACTTATAAATACTGATACTGCTCTCTCATGATCGCTTATTGTTTTCTATTTGCGGAGCTTTCCCTTGCGTTTTTGAGTTGCGTATTTATAAAATTCATTGCAATTTATACTTCGTACACGGACGTGCCCTTTCCAAAAATATATAGGTATATTTATAATTTATGTGTGTGGGTGTATATATAATTCTTAAGTTCTCTCTGGAGTCTAATCAGAGTGTAGCTGAGGTTAGATAAGAACTATGCACATAGTTGTCTATGACCTTGACCTACTGACCTACTTCTTTGGCAGGCGAAAAGAATTTAAAATTAGAATATAGAATTTCCTTCAAATATCTTCGACTGTAAAACCCATTTTAAGTATATTATAGTTTCTTTTTTATGTATTTTTAAATGGGAAATTTCAAGCTTTTCCCACTATTTTTCTAAGCAAACTGATGCAGCTTTCTCTAAAGCTAATGCTCGCCAAGGTTATATTTAATCATGCCCTCATTAAAAATTAATTTATTACATGTGTGTACATATATACATATATATTTATGATCAGTGATAGTGCGAGTTGTTGGCATTGCTTTTTTTTTTTTTTTTTTTTGCAGCTGTTCCCCGTTCTATTTGCCAGTCGTATTGACAACTTTGTTTGTTTCTATTAATCTCGAATTTGTCTAATGTCAGACTCTGAGTCGAGCTCTCATTACAACTTCAAAGTGCGTAGTTTACAGACAAAATGTAGGACACGATTTTATAAAAATATACTATACTATAAAGAACAATAAATTATAAAATATATATTCTATATATATATATATATATATATATATATCACAACATGCGTAGCACATTCATTTAATTTCCTACATTTTGTCTATAGCTCATGTGACATAGTTAGGCACTATCAATAATGATCTGTTTTTTGAGGAAGACTGAGATTTGTAGTATGAATCAGGATTATCTATTTTGAGCTGCTGAAACAATATTGTTGTTATAGATTAGATTAGAAGAACTAAAGCTTAACTCTAGCTCAAGTTACTCAGCTCTAAGAAATGAAAGATTCGAATAGACAAAGCAATGTAAATGCTTAACTAAACATATATATTATATTTATATTTTTTTAGTGCTTAGTCTGTAATGAGCTCATGTATGACTAAAATCAGTATGTCTTTTGACGGCTTTTGGCTCTCTTTGCAATTTAACTATTCATGGACTGCCCAAGTAGCATTTTTAGCTCAACAAGTGTAGCAAGGTCGACCAGTAATTGTTAGGAAGTCGGCTGACGTTTGAACCACTTGGTTCTCTTTTTATTTGCTTATATACCTTGCTATTAACGATAAGACGCAATCAACAAGCAAAATGAAAAAAAAAAAAAAAAAATAAAAAAAAAATAAACAAATCTTAAATTATGTATATAAAAATTTGATTTAAAGTAGTTTAATTAATATAAAAGTAGAAAATATAACTTTTCAACTTCACAACAAAATTAAAAAAAAAATAAATAATAATAATAAACAAAATAATTAAATAAAAAAGTAAGTCAATCAACAAATATGAAAATATAAAATTGAATAACATCAAATTTAAATAAAAAATATATATAATCTACTTATATTTTAATTTCATAATAAATAAAAAATATTATTATCAAATTATAAATAAAATAAATATAATAAATAATAAATAGGTCTAAAATTTGTAACCAAAGAAAAACTTGGAAATCTAAAAATTTATAACATATTTCAAAGTATATTTTGTTGATTTTCTGAATCGAGTCCTAACCGTTATTAATCTAGTAGTACATTACCACCCTAAAGCATAGGTCTCACTTTTTTTTAAGGAACATGACCTTGAACTGAATTGAATTTGAGATATATGTACGCGAAAGGGTCATTAAACCCCTCACAGCTTGACAACTTTGTTCAGACAAGTTTGTCAATTGATCAGCTAATTGACTAACAAATTTATATACATATATGTACATATCGCTCAGGTATTTCTGACATGGGATTAATGCATTTACTAGATTTTATAACTAATTGTTTTTCACTTTGCAACAAAGTAGTACAAAGAAACTTTTCCATCAGGCTTACGAAGTGCAGTTATGATTAGATTTCCGATTTCCGAATAGCCTTTAATAATAAATATATGAGTATATATATGGGCACACCTTATATAGAGTAGGTGTGTAGTCTGTTGTAAACTAGATTTATAAGCAAATCTCTGAGTTATGTATAGAACGAGTTATGTTAATTGACTAATCGAGTGGAGAATGCGACCCAGCCCAAGGTGGAAATGCAGGGTGCTTAAGCAGGTGTGCAGGCGAAGGTCGATTCTCTCCAACACACACACACACTCTCTCTCTCCCACTCGCACGGACTGTCCAGAGCAAAATATAAAATTCTGTAGAATATATAAGTGCAGTTGGCAACTGCTCTGTGTGAGTGGGCTGCTGGCGGTGGGGGGAGGAGGCAAAGCAGAAGGCGGACTGCTGCTGCGCTGATAACCTCTGCTGTTGCGGCTACTGCGGCTGCTACTCAATTGAAATGAAACTCAGCGACAAGACAAATAATCAAATCGTTCAGTTGCCAGCGAACTAATTTCAATATTTGTCGTCTCTCTTCAAGTGAGAATCAATAAAAGAATTGTAAAAACAACAACAACAACAACACGAGCAATAAATAGCTAAAAATATGCCACAATCAATATGCAAATATTTACGCAACGCTGCTCCAAATGGTCCAGCTAAAGCGTCCTTCACATCTTAATGGCAATGTATATGAATTGAACACAGCACACAGTTAGATGATGATGTTAAAGAACAAGCAGAGGCAGCCGATAGATAACAAGAATTTTGATATTACGACGCAGTTCGGCCAGAGCCACGGCCAGCTAGATAGTTGTAATCATAGCTAGACGGGAAATTGATTTCGTTTCGAATTAATTAATAGTTAATAAATCTAAATTTTAAATAAATTTAATTTAATTATTACAAAATACATATCTCTATAAATTCTTGAAATCCAATCAATTTCCTGCAGGCCTTTGCTAAATATATGTATTCCTCCATAACTATAATATAATATAACATATAATCTCTTTTCATTTTTCTTTGAAATGTACAAAGCTAATATACCTTTTTTACATTTTCTGAACGAGTATTGAAACAGATTTTATGCTGCTCGATCAGCCAATCAAATAGTCTTCTTTTGCTCTGTATTAAATTAATATTACTATGCTTAAATCAACCAAAAATAACATTTAATTTACATTAATATATTTTTTTAGAGTGCCTCCTAGACCAGAAGGCGTCGCACTACATTGACTATGAAACATCAACTTTTCCCCAACATCTCGATGTGGTGCAGCAGGACATGCTGCCCGTCACCAAAGTGCAGGAGGCGAATGCAGCAAATGCCAGCGATTTTCAGCATGCTGATGCGTCGATGATCTTACAGCAATTGACGCCGCCGCAGTCGCCGCCACAATTTGAGGCCCAGCTCCAACAACAGCAGCAGCAGCAGGAGGAGCCTATTAAGCAGGAGTCGAAAGAGGTGAGCTATCTAGAGTTGCATATTTAATGTAGCTATTACTACAACAGTTTCACACTTGCAGCTGCAATATGCCACGGACGCTATACCAACAACAACAGCAACAGCAACCGCAACAGCTGGCGCAGCCTATGGCTTCAACAACTGGCTGCCCGTGAATGAGATCATACGGGAAACCCAGCTTGTCGACGATATTGTCAACATGCGCGCCCAGGAGCTGCAGCTGCCCATCAACTGGCAGCAATACAACGATGACTGCGAATCGCAGGCATCCTCCACAATGTGCAGCAGCAGCAGCAGTAGCAGCAGCATCAGCAGCAGCAGTAGCCCCAGTCCGAGCAGCAGCATTGCTGATGCGGATGAGGATTGGCTGCCGGGCAGCAGCAGCAGCTCGCCCACTCACACCAGCGGCGAGGAGCAGCTGCCCACCAAGGGGGCCAAGAAGCGCACGCGCACCTATGGACGTGGCGTCGAGGATCGCAAGATTCGTAAAAAGGAGCAAAACAAAAATGCGGCCACACGCTATCGCCAGAAGAAGAAACAGGAAATGGAGCATGTCCTCGGCGAGGAGCAGGAGCTGCAGCAGACCAATGCACAGTTGCGTCGTCAGCTAACCGATCGTCGCAATGAATCCCGTTATCTGCGCCAGCTCATCCGCGAGTTCTACAAGAATCGCCAGCAATAGACGCGACACACTCACCACTCACCACACTCGACCTGTTGCCTTTCAAGTTCAAATGTCTATCTTATCTTTCTGCTTAGTTCTACCTAATTGCCCTATGCAAAGTTATCGTTATCGTTATTGTCACGTTGCAAATGAACCCCAAGCCACCCCGCTACCCTCTCAACACACACACAGACACACCCAACGTCACCACAAATGCAATTTTATATCAAGATAACTTTAGCCGCCTGTCCAGCTCAGCATTTCTATTTTGGCACCTATGACAAGTCGCCTCGCTGCGTCTTCGAGAAACCTTTTGCCAGTGCTGAACCGTGGACAAAAACAACAACACTATGCCGCACAGGCCAATGTGCCACACACACACACAAACAAGCGCGTGTGTGTGTGCGACACTAAAGTTGACAACAACAACAACAACAAAATGTATATGAAAACCTTTTTCTATTTTGTTTTTAATTATATATATTATCATCAAACCCTGTGCGGCGGCCGCTAAATGTTTTTAAATTTAATATTCTTTTTCTTTTGCATTTGTTGTGAAAATTTTGATTTTTGACTTTATAACAATTAACATTAAACAGTTGATTTTATTATGAATGAATAATAAATTGAAAAAGGGTTTTCAAAAAAAAAAGCAAAAACTCGGATGTTTTATATATACTAATCAAAACTGAAATGGATGTGCTATATATGTGGAAATAATAAAGGAACTTTGACTTATCAATTGTTTAAATTTTGCAGGAGTTATTATATAGGTAGATAAATATATATTATACTTTAAGAATAATATTAAATGAAATTACACTCCATCTAGTCACAATAGAACGCTTTAAAGGATGCTTAATGAGTTGACTACTCCAAGCAGCGCAGATGATAATTAGAATACCCTGTAATGCTATGGGGCTTAAGTATGCTGAGGTATTTGGATTTTTACTCTATGACTTCAAGCTATTTATTGCCGATGAGTATTGAGCTAAGGTTTCAATTTGAGCTGATGAGTTTAATGCTAACTTAAATAAGTATTTTTATACAGAGTTATTTTTGTGTTGGCCTACAATCTCTTCAGGTTAATTGTAATATATATTAAAAAAAAAAATAATAATTGCTCTATAAAATTTCTAATTGAAATAATCATTTAGGTACATACCTCAGAGTTTGGCAAGCGGAAATCCGAATATATTATATTTTTTCAAAGTAGTCCTGTAAGAAAACGTTTTTAACTACATTTTAATTCATTTAACATCAGATCAAAGAAAATGTTCAATGGTGCATTTTTTAATGACCCTTCGTATACCCCAGCTTGTTTATGCATATTTATGCTATTTAACAAGTTTTATAAATTATTTTCAGTACTTTCTTATAGGGTATTTCACCTGTCGCTTCATTCCGCATGAGTTCAACTCTTTCGCTTCTAGTTAAAATATAAAAAGCTAAAACTTAATCAATGGATGGGATAGTCAACAAGATTTTCAAGCATCCGCCGCTCGACATGAGAGCACACGTGACTAACGGGAATATACAAGGTATAATCGGATTATGATTATGTCGATGCGGAAGCTATTAGCGCCAAGTGCTGCGCAGGCAATGGGACAATCTTGAAGCCTCGAAAGACAGGGAGAGAGAGAGAGAGATAGGGAGCGAGAGAGTGGGAAATTAATTGAAAACAGCGAGCCAGAGATTCACGCAGATGGAGATTGATGCAGCGAGTGCCAAAAGTGAATTTCAAATACAAATTATATGCAGCAGGCCAAATAAGCAAAAGAGAACAATTTCTCAATCCTGTGTGCGTGTGTGTGTATGTGTGTGTGTGGAGATGCTGTATGCTGTTGCTGGGATTTGCGAGCTGTGGCATTTGACGGATGAGCTGGCGACGTGAGAGTTGGCCATAGCGAGAGTCAGAGTAAGAGAATGAGAGAGAGAGAGAGAGAGAGTGAGAGCGAGTGAGTGAGTTTTCCTTGCTGCCAAAGCCATTTTCACTACTAAACTAAATTTTCCACATCGTTAATTTATATTAATATGATTTCTGTGTCAACGGTCGGCGATGTCTGAGCCAACGTACTCGTCACCCGTCGCGTATATAGAGTATATATATTTATACATACGTATATATACATGGATGTGTGTGTCTGTGTGTGTGTCTGTGTGTGTGTGTGTGTGTATGTGTGTGCGCTGCAGCGACACCCATGGAGGTCGCCGCGACGCCGTCGCAATGTTTATCTAAATTGTTATTTTTCACACTCACGCAGTTCAATGAATTTGTGAAAATTACGTTTGGGACTTTGTGTTTGCTCATCGACGACGTCGCTGGTCGCTTCCTGCCCCCCACGCGAACCCTACCTACCTAGCCGCGTACCCCCCTTCCCGGCCAGCATCTTGCTCGTGGACTAGACTTTGACTTTAAGCGTGTATTGCCAAACGAAATTCAATTTGCCTCCATTGTGTTAATCCTGTTATTAGCACTCGCCTAGCCAAAACATACATACACATACACACCCACACGCACACGACTCCTTTAACACAGTTAACTGTCAACAGCCCAGCCACAAATTTTCCTTTCAAGTGCTGTCAATAAAAATGTCGCCAAAGCTGATTTTTCTTTTGGCTACTTCGACGAGGCTCAGCGTCAAGGCATAAAATGAATTATAGAGCAATGTCAAGTCGTTATATTAAACCAAAAATTAGGCTTGGGCTTTTTCATGCGAGCATGGACTAAAGGCTTAAAGCAGAGTTGATTCAGTACTTGACAGGCTCTATAAAAAGTGTGTTTAAATTGATATAATTTATATATATATATATATATATATAATATAAATATAAAATAAATATAAATATAAATATAAATATAAATATAAATATAAATATAAATATAAATATAAATATAAATATAAATATAAATATAAATATAAATATAAATATAAATATAAATATAAATATAAATATAAATATAAATATAAAAATATAAATATAAATATAAATATAAATATAAATATAAATATAAATATAAATATAAATATAAAATATAAATATAAATATAAATATAAATATAAATATAAATATAAATATAAATATAAATATAAATATAAATATAAATATAAATATAAATATAAATATAAATATAAATATAAATATAAATATAAATATAAATATAAATATAAATATAAATATAAATATAAATATAAATATAAATATAAATATAAATATAAATATAAATATAAATATAAATATAAATATAAATATAAATATAAATATAAATATAAATATAAATATAAATAAAAAAATAAATATAAATATAAATATAAATATAAATATAAATATAAATATAAATATAAATATAAATATAAATATAAATAATAAATATAAATATAAATATAAATATAAATATAAATATAAATATAAATATAAATATAAATATAAATATAAATATAAATATAAATATAAATATAAATATAAATATAAATATAAATATAAATATAAATATAAATATAAATATAAATATAAATATAATGAATGTTGCAAAAATAAAACTTGAAACTTGCGTTAAGGCAGCTGCCTGACAAAAGCTGACTGCTACAAGACTCGATGTAAGGAACATCTATGCCAAAGACATCTTTGAAACTGCTGGAAGTATTTATCTTATTTGCTCGCTAAATAGACGTCCTAGCCTTATAATTGACTATGAATGTGTGCTCAATTCTTCCAATGAATGTTGCAAAAATAAAACTTGAAACTTGAGTTAAGGCAGCTGCCTGACAAAAGCTGACTGCTACAAGACTCGATGTAAGGAACATCTATGCCAAAGACATCTTTGAAACTGCTGGAAGTATTTATCTTATTTGCTCGCTAAATAGACGTCCTAGCCTTATAATTGACTACGAATGTGTGCTCAATTCTTCCAATGAATGTTGCAAAAATAAAACTTGAAACTTGAGTTAAGGCAGCTGCCTGACAAAAGCTGACTGCTACAAGACTCGATGTAAGGAACATCTATGCCAAAGACATCTTTGAAACTGCTGGAAGTATTTATCTTATTTGCTCGCTAAATAGACGTCCTAGCCTTATAATTGACTATGAATGTGTGCTCAATTCTTCCAATGAATGTTGCAAAAATAAAACTTGAAACTTGAGTTAAGGCAGCTGCCTGACAAAAGCTGACTGCTACAAGACTCGATGTAAGGAACATCTATGCCAAAGACATCTTTGAAACTGCTGGAAGTATTTATCTTATTTGCTCGCTAAATAGACGTCCTAGCCTTATAATTGACTATGAATGTGTGCTCAATTCTTCCAATGAATGCTGCCAGGCGCGTATACAGGGGGGGGGGGGGGTTTCGGGGGTTTTTAATTCGCTTAAAAAATACCAAATATTTTAATAAGTTAATGTAAAGCCTGTTAGGTTTAGCCATATTCTATAAATAGAAATTGAAATGAATAGGTGTGGAATCCAACTAGACAGCCAGTCAATCCAATCAGCATTTTCGACTACTTACGATGGAACCCTCATGTATAAGAAGAAGAAGAAGAAGCATAAGAAAAGTAAGCTAGCTTTTCAATTTAATTGAAAATTGGCCCGCATTGGGCCAAAGGCGAAGTGTAACCCGTTTATTCATGTTGTTTACATATTATTTAAGTTTATTTTTATGGAACCGCTAGAAAAGGTGCAAATGGAAATGTGTGGAAAATGACGGGCTCAGTGAGTGTGAGTGGGAGTGGGAGTGTAAGTGTGCGGGTTGAGATAAGCTATTGAACGTGTTGTGGTGTTTGCGATTAGATAAGCAAAAAATCAAACAGTTGGCTTTTATTTCCGCCGAGGGTCGGAGGGCGACAGCCAGAGGGTTGCCTTGTTTCCAGGCGCATAAAAATCGTGTGTTATGGAAATTAGTTTTGTGCAATTTTTGTGTGTTTGTTCGTTTTGCGCAAATAAATTGAATTCACTAAAAGCTAGCTCATAATACAGCTCTGTCTTATATCTCTCTTCTCTCTCCCTCCCTCTTTTTCTTTCTCTTTCTAATTAGAACGTCTCGCTGTTGCTTTGTTGCCTCATGTGGTGCTAAACCAATTTGCACGGCGTAATTATATCTATAAGTTCGTTTTGTATCTTTTAGATACATTTATTTGCACTTCCGTCATATCTGCGCTGCTTCTTCTTCTTTTGGTTCTTCCACTTCTCACATCTTTTTTTGTGGTAATAAAATTTACACTAATGGACCCGTAATACACTTAGTTTTGCCCCACTCCCACACACTGACTCATAGTGCGAACATTAATAATGAAAAGAAAAAACAAAAAGCCGCACAGTGGCTCATGCGTGTATACGCACACAAGCCGAAAAATGTAAATCTCCTTACAGTGTTTTTTTTTTGTTTTTTTTAAGTGTCTCATTAACATGCCCAAGGGTTAAGCTGATGTCGCATTCTGATTATGACATTGTTAAATGTTATGAAAATGCGTCTCATATTATAAACACCCCTCGCACACACATACACACTAACACGCATTGATACCGACTCCTTGGCGTCGGCTGCTGCTGCTGCTGCTGCTGACTTGCAAATGAAGTCCGTGGAGGTTTGCCCAGTGGCATCCATTTACCATTTACTTGGCTGACGTTTTGACTTTTAATTGTGTTTTAAAGTGTTCCACGAGGGGTTGGGACTGTTAGCGGAGGGCGTGGCAGGGGCAGGGGTAGGGGCACAGCAACTGGGTCTGGGGCTGGCCAGTGGATTATACAGACTTACAGGCCATTTGGCTGTTGATTTAGCTCTGGCTCTTTGGTCATTTGATGCCTAATTAAATTTAACGATGACGTTGATTTCACCTCCCTCCCCACATAGCACTCTAAGGGGCATTCGGCTTTCACGCTTAGGTTTTATTTTACATTCCAGCGCAATCGAATGGGTTCCCAATGGGCCACAGCTAAATGCGTTTACAGTAGTTCGATTGAATATGTTCATTTTACATGAATCTGAGAGTGTGTGCGGGGTGAGCGTTAAGTGTATGTGTGTGTGTGTGGCCTAATGACGACTTTTTATTGCATTTGACATATGAGCTGAGCGGTCAATATATATAGTATATTATAAATTGAAGTTATCTTATGTCAACTGTACATAAGATCGGATGACACACTGTGCAAGGAATATATATATGGAGATAGGCAACGTCTTAGCATATTTAATTTTATGATTATTATTATTACTTTTATTACTTATTATATATATTACCTTTAGTGACAACTTAATCTAGTTTGACATATTATTATTACGATAGTTCATATTATAAATCTCATTATTATTGTCAAAGTGAAAGAGTGAAAATTTACATACACTTTATGCAATGGCTAAAAAGGTTTCCTGCCCTCTTAAAGGAAACGACACAAAAGAAATACGATCGATTGTTAACTCACGTAGCTAATATAATAAATTAATATAGCTTTGCAAAAATATCAACAGAGATCCTTGGGATCTCCCAAGGCGAGCTTCCCAAAACATCGACATAGACTATTTAAAAAATCAATCTCTATGAAGCGAAGGAGCGTCCCTTAAAGAACTATGCAGCATTTCTCCTTTAAGAGCGAACAAAAATTTTTGTTGCCCTATCATATCTGTTTAATATGATATTAAATAGGCTCGGAAGACGTTGAAAAATAATTGGGAGCCCACGCATGTTTTTTTCGGGTTTGCTTTTAACACAAGGTTCCTAACTTTTATACTCTCACATAAAATTGAAGTGAGTGTATAGGTTTTGTGCAATATAAAGTAGGCAAGCTTTGCGAACCTTTTGAAATTTCGAATATATATATGCTTCCGACATTAAAATATGCATTTTCCGATATGTGAGATGCCTTTTAAATTTATAGTATATTCTCACAATGACGACTCGGGATCGAAAAGAATACATTTGAAAACTCTATATCTTTCACTATTTTGGACCCGTAGCGCTCTAATAGTGAAGGTGAGTATTGACTGTCTGCAATGATCTTGAGATTCAATTATACGGAGTTGCATAAGTCAAGGTTAAACTCATTCAATTCCTTTAGCTTTCTTTTTTTCCCTAAATACTTCCCTACTTAAAGCTTACTTACTATTTGATTATATTATCATATCATATTCAACAGAATTTATTATCGAACTAAAGCCACATTAAATGGCTGCAACAGTTGACAAACACTTGCCATGACTAACCACCTCATTCAACGCCTCCAGCTCCTGCTCCTGCACCCCCTGCTCCTCTACCCATCTAAAGGCCACACACATTTGCACACAGAGACTTTGTCAGACAAATCGAATGCAATTTCACGGCTATTTGAATGGGCATGCAGAAAAAAGAGAGCCAACAACAACTATGCTTTGCGAATAATGCAATAAATGAGCGCAATTTTCAATTTGCCAAACAGATGAGCCACAAAATGAAAAGCGAGGAAAATCAGATGATTTTTTTTTTTTTTTTTTTTTTTTTTGTTCTATTCCCAACCAGCAGAGACTGAAGCCTGCGATGCTTTAATGTGCGAGCGAGTGGGTGTTGCAGGCGGAACTGTTAAGCCAAGTGCATACAGAGCTAGGAAAAGTGCAGCATGCAACATGTAGCATGCCCCACACCCGCTCCACCCACCAATTGAGGCAACTGCAACAATTAGCAAACGTAGCTCTAACCCTTCTTCTTTGACATTTACACGGGCGTACGTGACATTTGGGCAATTGGGCCAGCCAATTGTTTTCAAGTGGCTTTTCAAAAACGGGCGCGAGAGAGGGGGGCGTGGCTGGAAGAGCGCCCCCTCAGGCGAAGCTTGACAAATGTGCATTTAATTAGCCAGAAACAGAAACAGATCTGGAGCCAGAAGGCGCGCGCGGTTTCAATTTTCCTTACGTTGATTTGTTATCCTCCAAAACGCCATTCAAAGGCTTCAAGGGAGATAGAGATGGAGTTAGAGAGCGACAGAGGGAAAGAGAAGATACACATGTCCTTCATATACACATACATCATTATCTTGCGGCATCTTCATCATCATGATGCAAACGAGCGTCACTTGAATCCTTAGAAAAATCAAAAACAATTAAAGTTTGCTCAAGAAAAACAAAACTCATCAGCACACGCACAGAATGAGAGTGAGAGAGATAGATACAGAGAGTGAGAGACACACACACACACACACACCTAAACAGACATTCCAACATGTGTGTAAACATATGCCCGCCCCCGCCCAGCCCTGCCGAGGCACGCCCCCATACATACCGCATGCAAAGATAACGTTGCCTACTTTTGTGCGCTCGCCAACGCAAACAACTTTTGCGTGACGTCTGACGCTGCACAGTGGGACGAAATGGAGCAAAAGTAAAACTAGTGAATTGAAAATAATAATTAATAAGCTTCCTGTAGAAGGGAACTGCCAACTGCTCAATTGATGCAGCGACTTGTTGAATTATTCATCTTGTAGATGGAATAGTTATATCAAATTTTCAGAACGTAATTTTAACATTCAACTTTATTGTTTGTTAAATGAAATCTCTAGCTCTAAGAGCATTGGAATTATACTTAGAAGGTAAAGAATATAAAATGATCGATTATTATCGATAATAAGAAATGGGATGGGATGTGCTATGATAATGATCATCTTATACTAAGTTTGATACACACAAGTCTTTAGCTTTTATGCAAAAGAATATACGGACAAGGCTCAACTTGTCATCCTGCTTAAAAAAATATGTACTGATAGGGTCTGCCACGCCTTCTTCAGTCTTTTCCATCTATTTCCACAACTGCTTTATAACCTAAGTACATTGATAACTTCGAAATATCTCTCTCTAATCTGCCGGAAAAAAAAAATAAAAAAATATGCTTTTCTGCTTAGTTTTCTTTTCAACGCAAAATGAGCAAATTTCCCACTGTGCTTCGCAACAACCCCTGCGCCTCGCTCAGCACTCTACACCAATTCACACCCCATACTCCCCCCCGCTCCGTTTCCCTTCGACTTGCTCATGCTCACCCACACGCTCTAGTCGTCATCCAGCTAACGATAACTAAATTTGTACATTTGGTGTAAATGTAAATAGATTGTTGCCTGGATTTGTGTGTGCGGGCGTCAATATACGTGTGTGTGTGAATGTGTGTGTGTGCGTGTGGATGTGCTGGGTGATTAACGGGTGGCTCGTGGCCCTAGGTCTGCGCCAGCTTCTTCTGTATTCTGGCTGCGGCGTCGGTTTTGCGGGCTGGTCAAAGCGGCGCCATTCAGCCGCCAGGCAAACCCAAGCTCACGCCGAACCACGCCTCCTTCTCGCCAACTTGGCTCATCTATAAAGCTAAAATTCAAATATGCAATGTGTGGGTGTGAGTGTGTGATATACCCTGTAGGGCAGAGTTAAGGCGAATAGAAAAAAATGTCAAATATCAAAAGGCATATTTAATTTTTGAATTTTCAAATTTTGTTGATAAAGTTTTCATTGTTTTAAAAGGCTAAAAAGCTATTCTTATTTATTTTTTTTATGTAAAAAAATAAACTTTAGAATACTTTGAATTTTAAATCAATATAAAAATATTTTCGTTTTACAATAAAACAACAACAAAATAAATGAAAAAAGTATTAAACATTTCTAATACTAATTTAAATAAATTAAAGAATTTATTATGAGTTTTTTTTTTTTAATTTTATGGGAAATTTATATTAATATTATTAATATATATCTAATTAATTAGTTTTTTATATTAATTATAAATGCCTGACCATTTTATATACAACATTGCAAAACTTTATTATTCATTAGAATTTTGTTTGTTAATTTCATAAATAGTTTTCACTTTCTATTAAAAAAAAAAAAAAAACAAGTAATAAAGCTCTAGTCGACAATGCTCGACTAGAAAATCGCCTAAACCCTTCGCACCTACGCACATACAGACACACACATGGGTATGCATGCATACACTACTTGAGTAAAAGTAAAAGCAGGAAGAGAATAAGTGCAGAAGATCATTAAAGTTGTCTATGTGTATGCAGCAGCTTTCATTTAGTATTTGCATTTAGGTAAAATGAAGCTAGAATGCTCACAGCAGCAGAGAGCGTTCTCATTGCCCACTTGAAGCTCGACTGCAATGAGCCCTACCTGCCGTCGAGAGACACTGCTTGAGTAGAAGTAGCCCTATATAAAGGGCAGCAGCTGCAGCATTTCTTCAGTCAGTCTTCAGTGGTCCAGGCCTGGTGGGCGTCAGCGCAATAAAGTGAAGTAGAGTGTGTGATCGATCAGCTAAGCATTAAAGATGTAGAGGAACTACGTAAGGCATTACGTAAAGGAAATACGTAGAGAAATTATGTAAAAGAATTACGTAAGGGAAATTATTAGAAGAAATACTTAGAAGTAAGAGGAAATACTTAGCGGCAATACTTGGAAATAATACTTAGAGAAAATGCTTAGAAGAAATACTTCGAAATACGTAAAGAGAATACTTAGAAGAAATAGGCAGAGGAATAGCGCTAAATCGACTCAACTCGTCGCCCTGATCAATACTATATGCACTTTGTGGGGTCTGCCACGCCTCCTTCTGCCATATGCATACATTTCAACAAAACCATTATACCCTGATTTCCCATTTTCAATGGGTTCAGGGTATAAAAATAAATATATTAAAACGTCTAATAACAGGGTATATTCCAGCTAATCAAACTCTTTGGCTTCGCTGACCGTGCATGCGATGAGTTGGCCTTGAAGTATAGCAACAAATATCATAGGAATCACAATAGATTAGCTAATAGTGCTGTTGATTGAGAAATCATAAAAGTTTCTTTTGATGATGTCTTTTGATGTCATAATGTCTAATATACCAAACTCAAATTCCTGTTGCGTAATAAAAATAAAGAAATTCTTATTTAAGTCAAATTTATTAATCTAATTTATGCAGAAAAGCATTACTTATACTTTGTCTAGAATGCTGTTTAAAGAAAACTTATATTCAGATATGCAGGATGATCTGGCAGGAGCCGAAAGAACGTACATTACACAAAAAATACTTGCGTGAATGTGTATAGGCTAGTATAGTATATCTAAATACTAAATATTTAAAAATATATATATTTATTTATTTTATTTATTTAGAAAAATTAAAACATAGAATCTAAGAAATAAATAAATAACTAAAAATATATAGATTTAAAAATAATTTAAAAATATTTATATATCTATGCAAATATATCTACACAAAATAAGTAATAATAATAAATAGAAGTAAAAGTTAAAGAAATAAACAAAAACCTTTTTACGAATACAAAACATATAAAAAAACAAATTTATTAAAATTTTAAAAATATATATCAAACAAAAACTGAAATGAAATAAGTTTTATAAAAAAAAACATCAACAATATAAATACATTTATTCTGATATACATATACTCGTAGTTCGATAAGCAAAGATATCATCTATTAATATAATAGCAAGTTAAACAAGATAACGGAACTGATTAGGATCTATTTATTATAAATATATCTATAGCTCTGCTTGACATACTATAAAATAAGTTTTAATCAGGTTTTTTTTTCTGAAGGTCTGTGGCAGGCACAGATTTCACAAACAGGCCAAGTGCCTGGTCAGAACAGCACGTCCACAGCCCACAGTCCACAGCCGTAGCCCATGCCTGATTAGCATAACACCTGCAATCAGAGCGAGAGGCGGGGCATAAAAAGTTGACTTTGTTTTCGCGTGGCATTGGATAATGCGCCATCAATAACAATTATAGGCGAGCCATCAAAGCCAGCCACTGGACGTCAGAGTGTCCGGGGCAGGATATTCCAATTAATGTTGCTTCATTGAACGCTAAAACTAAACTTGGATTACGGCTACGGTTGCGGCTACGGCTGCAGTGAGGCGGCGGAGGCGCGCTTGTCGCGTAATTTAAATGCTAATTTTCTGAGCACCTTTTCAAGGTGCGCCGCAATGAATTTTTACTCAAACATTTTCATAAACACAAATCAAGCGGAAGGTGTTAACAAAAAAAAACAAAAATCAGCTAAACAAAATGTAAACTTTGATTACATTTACATTGTAAAGCAGTAGCCTGGGGCATGCCACACACAGCATCTGCTGCCCCTGGATGCATATAAATAGCGAATGGCGTACCACATGACGCATACGCAATATTTGCTTGTGGCACATATTTTTCGTTAAAGAACTTTTTAATGACACCAATTAGCAAGTGTTTCGCTGCAAGTTAAAGGATGAAAAGTTCCCCATAAACCGCAGCGACTTTTTTTATTTTTTTATTTTTATTTTTATTTTTTGTGCTTGTTCACTACGCCCCCACAGCCCATTTTGCGTCTTTTGAAATGTGGACTATGAATTTCAGTCGTCAGCCGCTGTGTAAATAATAATTATTTCTGTGCGCTTTTCAGCTCAGTTGCTGGCACATGCATCAAGTTTCTGGGTAAATATCTGAAGCATATATTTATTTCTCTCTTTCTGTAGAGATAGAGAGAGGGAGAGGGAGAGAGAGAAAGAGAGAGAGAGATTTTTACTTTAACATGATTGTAAATATGTTAACTTAAAGTTGTAAAGCACGGATTTCTTTTTTAAAATATATTATGGGACTGCTAAAATTAACCAGAATCAAAGAAGAAAAAGTCATCAAAAGATAAAGAATATTTTATTAATTTGTCACTATTTATATTTACTATAAAAAGTTGTAACAGTTTATGAAAAAAAGTAATTTTTTTAATATTATAAAGTTTTATGATATACATATATATATTTTTTGTTTTTTGCCATAACTGTATACGAAGAGAAAAAATAGTAAACTTTTAAAAATACAGTTGTAGCACGCTGTTTATAAGATTTTCATTAGGGCAAAATGTTAGCCCACAAGAACTAGAACATATTAACCCTCAAATCCTTGACATCCGTACATGCAAAGATTTTTACTTTTACTTAATACATTCAATGTCAAGTTATTGTAGAAGACCTAAGGATTAACAGTTTATCAACAATAAAAATGTTCCATCTAACCAAGCGTTCATTTCCCACTCGTTCACACTTCTCTACCATTCGTCAATTTGTTGTCACAAAGAAGAATCCAATTAAATAAATGTAAAGTAAATAAATAAAATAATTAAAGATAAACAATTTATGAAAAATATAAGTTTAGATTTAAATATTCGAACCATTTTTTCTATGATATCACTTATTCGATACAAGTAGATATAAACCTCTTTAATAAACATATGTACATAATAAACAAATCTTAGCCTTAATGTTGAGGCAACTTAAAAAAACAAGTTTGACTGCAGTCAAGCTTTAAGAGTACTCTAGTTTTCAACTCTTTTTTATTCACTCGAAAAAGCTTGCAAATAAACAAGAGGAAACAAGCTCTTTGTTAAACCAATTGATTTTTATATAGTAATACGTAATTATAAGTAAGAGCAGTGCCACCTGAAATGTATTTGGAAGAGCAGCATTAAGAGTTGAAGTTGGAATGTCGTTTTCCCTCTGCTCGCTCAGTTCTTACTCGCTATATACAAGCATTATTAAATTGAAACTCAAGTAGTTCGGACGATATTTATGGAGCACCATCTAAGAGGAAGAAAGACACAGGCTGCTATAAGAATATTTCCCTAGCATAGTGGCTGGAACAAAAGCTACATAGCTTATATAATTTATAGCTAATAGCGGCAATGAATGGAATGATATAGGATATACATACATACATACATACATACATGTATAATATATCTATAAATATAATAATAATACTATTTATATTGATATTCACTAATCTTCAAATATCCTAAAAATAAAAGTCGCATGCACTTGAAACATTAAAATTTATAATTAAAATAATAAATACAGAAATACACATGTTTGAGAGAAATTTGTTATCTGAGCCCATATCAGTTAAAATGAATAGTTAAAGTACTGAGATTAATTTTTCGTCTGAACTCGAAATCAGTTAAAATTAACAGTAAAATTGAGTTGCGTTCTCACACCTTAAAATTTGATGTCTGTCCACATATAGCTGATGTTCATATAGTGCTTAAAACTCTTATACGCAACTTTTATGCGCTGTATGAACTCATCGATAGGGCACAGCGGGCCGAGGAGTTTAAAAGGGTTTTCTTTTCTGTGTCGACAATTTATCGCTTGAACAAATTGCAGCTTGCCTTGTTGTAGCGTCCCTTCATTATTTCCCCCGCATCGATGCCCAGATTCATGTAGGACTTGTAATCGAGGGGCCTAATGGGCGGCAGGCGCTTGGGCACCCAGATCATTGGCTGCCTCAGTTGCTCGACACTCGTATCCAGCCTGATGCCACATTTGCCCTGATGGAATACGAACTTGATGGGCTTGTGCAGCTTGTCGTACGGATCGCGATAATAGTCGCGATAATCTTGACATTCCAGATAGAATGAATCAATTCTATCCACATCCCCATAGTCCACAATGGGCAAACCAATCTTCGGCACGAAGCCCAATACGACGCGACGATGCTTACGGGCGCTCTTCGATACCGACCACATGTCCGTCTCGGGAATCTTCTCTAGATCCATTGTTTGGCTATCGATTTAATTGCTGCGCGAGGTTCGAGTTGGACGTGTACAAAAAATAGCAAGGGCAATATTAATTTTATTTGAATTTGTCGGTTTCGTTTAGAGAATGATATTGAAGTCTATGTTGACAGCAAAACTGAAGGCTGTTACGATGGAAATAAATATATAAAGACTATAGGTAAGAGCTTAGGATCTTGGCAGAGTAGATCGATCTATATTATTTTTATGAATAATCAACCCAAGGCAGATATAATGATGTATGTTACATATTAGTGAGATCATAAACTTATCTATTTATAATATATCGATAATTTATCGTTTTCTAAATCAATTATCAACTATTAATATATATATAATTAAATATTCGACTTACCCTTATAATCAACATCGATGGGTCTTTAGTGGTAATGGCATTATTTATTGGCCTCCTAAGAAAATAAATTTGATCGAAAATTAATAAAGGGAATAAGTATTGATTATATTATTATTATTCTAAATATAACTTAAAATTATATTAATTTAGGATTTATCTTATTAGCAAACTGTTATGACTTCAATTCCATCGATTTGATTTCACCTGAAAGAGAAGTTCTCTATTTCATAATTTTCCTTATAACTATCAATAACGATAAGGTCCTATAGAATCTTTAAGAGATTTTATAAACTGATTTAGCGACAGCTGATAGAAGTTTGATAATGAGAATGAGAATTTTGAAATTGTAAAATTCACACATTTCTTAAATCACCAGCTTTGGAAATATATTTACTAAGATTCTCCCATTATAAAACCTTTCGAATTGTCATTTTAATAAGAATATAAAAGTTCAAGCATGCTAATCTCTTGTGGTCTGAGGATAAGCAAAGCTATACAGAATATAGATTATACATTATTGATTTAATAGATAATAAATATAAAAGAAAATGTTCTAATTCTATAATATCTTATAAATACAAATTTACAAATTATTTCTTAACTACAGATTGACCTCAATATTTAGTTATGGATTTCAACACACTTAAGCAAACAGCCTCCGATTATGTTAGAGTAATAGGAATAACTTCAGGGTCGATGGGCATAATAAATGTAAATATGCCGTTAGAATGACCCCAAAAACTCCAGCGTAAGACCAGGACATAGAAGGGACTTTCGCCAGTGATCGAAAAGGCTGAGCAGGATGAGAGTCCTAGGGATGTAGCAGGATGTCGAGCAGCTGTTGACGACACAGCAAAAAGTCGTCGCTTTTGCTATTGACATTTGACGGGGCGCGTGGGTTGGCCCCCGGCGTAAGCATTGGTCTAGCTGTAAGTGGAGCGTCGCTTATTTTTATATTATGTATATATATATATTATTTTTTTTGTTTTTTCATTTTTCTATTATTGCCTTATAATATTTTGCCATGTTTTTAGCATTTGAAATAACCGCGAGTGTGATTTTTACCCAGCTAAACGCAGCTCAATTCCCTTCGGGCTGGGGGTCGAGCTCCTGTAGTCCTGTCTCATGATTAAATTTGTTGGCGTTAAACGCTTTTAAGCTGCCTGCTTAAATATGCTGCTCGGGTAGAGCAGCGCAGAGCAGCTTCTTGATTGCATTAAAGCCGGAGCGACTGGCCTCTCCCTCTTTCGACGCCACGCCCCGTGCGAGCCGTTTTGATTGACACGCTGTTGCGGTTACCAGGATGCGGTTACTAACGCCCCGGTCACTGAGTTTGTATTAGAAGCCTAGATCTGTTCTTGAAAGACAACCATTAAATAATGTAAAGCTATTTGGGATTGAAGAGATTTTCTATATAGGAACAAGTATTTGGTAATTCATTTATTTATTTTATTTTTTTGTTTCCTTCTGTTTTGTAATTCATTTGCCTAAGCAACTTCATTTTCTGTAAAGCTGACTGTTTATCTTCGGCTTAGCAATGAAGGATACACAAAATTTGTGAAAGCCAGTGAAGCATGCCCTTTAGAGGTAGAGTTTACTATAGAATTTATTTGTTAATTCGAAATGAATTAATCTGTAGATAAGAACACAATTAGTTTAATCAAAATATAGAAATCTTTACACACAGCGAGAAGAACAAAGAGAGAGAAAGGTTAAAAATTATGACGATAAAATACAAACCGATATAGAAATGGTGAACGATAGATTCTGAAAGAGAAAGAAAGGAGACAAAAATAAAGAGAGAGGAATTGACTCAGTTGGGAAAAAGAATTGAAAGGGGGATTTTAATTCTAACAGAGACAAAACAAAAATCCTTTAAAAAAAAGATTCCATAAATGAGAGAGAGATAGATTTTGAATTAAAAAAAAAAAAAAACAATGGGAAACATCAGGGTCACTCACCGAAGTTCAATAGAACTTAAAATAGATACCTGACCTTTTCTGAGATCTAGGTACAATATCATAAATTAATAAATTAAATTAAATTAAATACTCAAAAATACAAATTTATATATAAGCTTAAATAATAAGAATACAGGAATTTATATGTACGTGAATATTTCTTTTATTGATTTTCGTTCTCTCAATTGCGCCCAGTTTTTTGTGTGATATATTTTTATATATCTCAGAAAACCGCACATAGACTTTACAATCAATTGGCTTACAATCAGGACAAGCCACACAAACAATCGTCTAGCCTTTCGCAACTGGGAAAGACCCGAAAAGCATTTCATGCACTGCAAGTTATTATTGTATTTGTTTGCTCAACTTTTTGTTTGAGATGTCGAGTACAATGATCGGTTTAATATGTTAAGGGCTGGACTCAGTTGATGACGAGCAACATGCAACCACAACAAGTAGAAGTAGAAGAAGTAGAAGAAGACGAGATGATGATGCTGCTGCTGGCTGGGCATAATCAAATGGCAAACCGGATGAAAAGCAACGCCCACGCCAAAAGTATCTGAATATCTGAGCAACTGCAGCTTGGCCTTCGTTTGCTCTGCGTCTTTTTCCTGTTTATTATTTCCACATCGCAGCAGCAAGGGGCGCACTGAAGGCTGCGGATTGGGGGGTGGACGGACTAGTCAACGCCAACGCATTTCTGCCGTTGTGTGTGATTTACATAATGTCCTTGTCGACATCGGCAGCAGGCAGCAGGCAACAGGCAACCGGCAACAGGCAGCTGCACCCCTCGACAACCCAAAACCTTCGCTCTGACTAGTTTAAAAATATTAACTGTCAATTTGTATTTGGCAACACTTGGCTGAAGAGGCATTTGCCGCGCAGCAGCGACCCCAACCCTCACCCCACCCACAGTCGCGTCGAGTGGAGCAGCACAGCCGAAGCTGAAACGAATGCCGAAGTAAAACCAGAAAGTGCACTTGAAGCTAGTGAAGTTCATTTGCTTGATAAAGTCCTGTACTTAGCGAAAGCTTAATAACTGGGCAGAAATATATAAATGGGAAGTGTGTTGGTGCGGGTGTGTGTGTGTGTTTTCAGTGATAGATGATAGGTATAAACCCTAACTTGATCTGGTAAACATAGCTCTGCTATTGGGCATTAGTGTAGAAAGAGACTTGCAATAAATATATAAAATAAATAGCGTAACTCGTTTTTAAACCAACTCAACTTTTTTTTATTATTAAGCAAAATTTAATACATGCCTAAGTTACAATAATCTCTATAAGCATGCAATGTTTTTTATAAATATGTATATGTAAATCCTTATTGTCTTATAATCTAAAATTCTCATAAATCAAAATATACACCCTCAAGGAAACACTTGAAAATTGTTGCTCTAATTTACTTAAATTAATACAAAAATCTAAAGCTAAAATTGCATTAAATATATTCTATAAAAAATAAAATTCTACAAGCCCAATAAAAAACTTTACGGTTCACAATTAAAGACAAGCCTTTAAAAGTCCTTCAGACATGTTCATCAATTGCATAAAAGACAAAATATAAATAACTGAATGAAAAAAAAAAAAATCTATAAAGTAAAATAAAGGCCAACTTTCAACTAACCGAAACTCTTTGGCAACATTTTATTATTATCTCGACAATAGTTTATCAGCGATAAAACCCTTTCGATAAGGACATAAGCACAGTGATAAGCAACAACAACAACAAAAGCGTAGACAAACAGACGATAATAATACATAATAATAGCGTAGACTCTGCCACAGTCACTCAGTCAGCACATGGAGTCGGTCCAGAGCGTCAGTGAGTGTGTGTGTGTGTGAGTGAGAGAGCTAGCGAGTACCGTACGTCAATGATGCTAATCAGAACGTCAATGGCCCACTTTGACAAACCGACCGTTGGCTCACCCTACGCCTACCGGAGTTGGGGGTCGCAGCACGTGGTGTGCATGACTCCAACTCCAAAAAGGAGCAACAACAACAACTACATAAGCCACCCCCCGGAGTGTGTGTGTGTGCGTATGAGTAACGTGATAAGGAAGAACAGTGCAGTAACAAGAACAACAAGAACAACAGGAGGCCACTCACGCCACTCACACATCCCCATTGCACTCAATTCCATTCCATTTCACTCAAGCTCCTGCATGCCAGCACTTTGACTTTGCCCTCAGCTTACCATCACTCAATTGCACAGACGCAAGCTCACTAACTCACTCACTCACGCATTGCGCTCAAAACTTTTGTTGAGCGAAATTAAAAGGTCTCGATTCGCCAGCCGTCGTGCATCGTATGGGTGTCTCCCTTGGCCGCACACACACAGACGCACACGAACTGGCGCCGCAACAAGTTCGCCTCGACCTCGTGCCGGGCAGGCTCGTGATTCGCCTTCTGGCTTTCGCTTTGGCTAGCGCTCGGCGCGGCTCGGCTCGGCTCGACGCTTTCATTCCACAAGTGGCAGTCGACGTCAACGCGTTTCCGGTGCTCAGTTTATCAACGGATTCAACGCAATTTGGTCGTCGCGAGTGACTTTGTTTCGAATTAAAAAAAAAAATATAGTACAATATTACAAAATATATACCTACTAAATATATATATATATATAGAGATATATCAGAAATTCTATATAATTCGCAGGCAAGCAAGCAATTTGAAAAAAATATTCATATAAAATGCAAAATTATTCAGTGAAATGTGTTTGTGAATATGGCCAAGATGATTGGGAAAATGCTTGATACGCATATTTCCTAAAGCTGATGAAAATTGTGATTGCTCGACTAAGTTGTGCAAGAATTGTATATTATTATCTATTTATATAGCCAGAAACAATATTGAAATTCACTTGAATGTAAGTAGAATGGAAAAATAAAAAAATAATTTGCAAATTATCTAAGAATTAGTTGATTTAATGAATTAGTAAAATAATAAGATTTGTCGAATTTATTAAGAACTATAATAATTTGTATTTAATTAGAACTATATAATATTTCTGATTTTTGCATTTTGTAAAAGTCTCATTACAACGAAAGTTTCATTCAACAGAGATCTAGGTTAAATGGAGCAAAAATTAAGGACTTTTCAATTTCTTATAATAAAATATAATATAATATTGAATGACTCTCGAATAAAAACAATCTTTAATAATAAATATTAATCATTTTACAATATTATGCATTATATCCAATTTGAAAATTAGTTCATTAGTCAGAAAATCATTAGGGAATAGGATTTGTAAAAAACATATTTTTAAAAGGAAAATATCTTTATATATTCAGAGATCATTTCAATAAAAACATTTTTTTAAGCAAATATTTATTTTTATTAGAGATCCAGAGATTTTGGGCACAATCTTCATATTTATTTTGTAAAGAAAGGATTTGTTTCAAATTAAATGTTTGACTGAAAAATGCATCAAGTTGCAGTCGGGCAGTGCCGTTACCGTTACTACAGAGTACTTAATCACGGCCCAAAGGCTGCCTGATGTTTTTTGATTCGCCACGCTCCTAATTTATATAAACATATATTATTTTTGAGGAAATCAATGTCAAGTTGTAGGTTTCTAGCTCTAAAGCTGTGAAAAAAAAAAACGTTTTTTGTTTTTAAATTTATAACCGCTGCACCTTATTAATAAGTTTAAGTTTATTAAAACAAGAAAAAAAATCATAAATAATTAAATCAAGCGTATAATTTGAATGTGTAATATTATCCAATCTCACCTCACAATAACACCTATTTAAATTCAACCAAATTCGTAACTTTAACCATTTGCTTGACCTACTCTTTGACAAATGCGTAAGAGGAAAAGATTCATTTTTTCGCTTTGCTTGTCAAATGCAGCTCGACATTGTTTTATAAAGCTAGCAACGACCTTTTATTCCACAAAAACCAACAACAACAGTAAGAATATTGTCGCAGAAATGTATGCTTCACTTATTTAATAGAGAGCATAATAAATATTACACAAGCACAGGTGCTGGCTGGCTGCTCCTTAAGGACGTTTGTCAGACAAAGCCGCATAAAATCTACCGCAGTTTCAGTGTCAACAGCAGCAGCAGCAAATGGTAACTGGAAACTGGTAGCTGTAACGGGTAACTGCAACATGTTGCATGGCGCCAACAAATCGGCTACTCATTGTCGAATAATGCTACAAACTGTGCACAAGTTTGGATCAACTCCCAGCAGAAGTTCATATAAAATGAATTCCTGTTGATGGTATTGTATGTTATTCTTCTAAGTGGGATGATATGAATTTGATAACGAATATGTAACCGACAATCAGATTTAAAGATTCTCAAGATTTGAGGATAAATTGTTATTAAGATAGATGTACAGGAAAATAGGTTTCTTTTGTTTCAACTATGCTAGCTCTATAACTTAGTCAACTTAGATTATTTACTGACCCAGCACCAAGGTGTAAAGGTGTTCCTTATAATATCCGATATTGGGTTATAATATTTTTTACGTTCTTTTGGAGGCACGGAAAATCGAAAATTGCATCTAACAACATTTGGGCAATGAATGAATATTCTGCAGTCAATAATACCCGATAAATGGCTATAAATACGAAAACATTAGCGGTCTGTCAAAATATCTATTAAGAACTTCTTCTATTATCAAACAGACGTTGCTATTTAACACTAATGCTTGTAGCGTAAAGGCCTAACTAGAAATAATATGTTTACTTAATAATTAATATATATACTTAGGTAAAAGTATAAAATTTTTTGCGCCAATTCTCCACTTCCAAATAATAATAAAATAAATAAATACATAATACAAAAAAAAATAATAATAATAATAATAATAAAAATATATTAAAAAAAAAAAAAACAACAAATAATTTACTAAGATTGATAGACTCTAGCTCTGAAATAAAATATATACAAATTATTTTCTTTTGATTTCTTTTGGTATTTTGTTGAACTAATTTATTTTTGCTCAGAAAGCTTTTAAAGGAAAATAAAAAAAAAAAAAATAATAGAAAATAAATAAATAAATAATAATAATAATAATATTATTATTAGAATTAAAAATTTATTTATATTATTAATAAATTTTGTTTAAAAATAATATTTCTTTAAAAATGTTAATAAATTTATTTTGAGTACAATAAGGCATATAGATATACTATACAAAATAAATGCACGAAATCATTTAAAGCCTTTAATAACAGGGGCTTAATTTTGAAGTCAGTTTTATTTAGTAGTAAATAAATCTTAAAGGATATATCCTATTCGACTAATAGCTAGTGTCCCATTTTTTCCCAGTTTTTTTTTTTTTTTATAACTAAAAGCCATTATATAACATCAACGCACAATCGCTGGGAATGTAATCCTATAACCTTATACCCATTACAAACGATGTGAGCAGCTCGTTGCTGTTGCTGTTGATGTTGATGCTGTTGTTGTTGTTGTTGTTACTGTTGTTTTTGATGTTGCTGTTGTGTTTTAATTTCTTGTAGCATTTCTATTAAAGAGTCCAAAGGCCCAAGGAGCTTGCCACAACATGCAGTTCAATAATAGCGACACAGTCGCAGCTGCCAGTCGGTCAGGCGACAAAAGAAACGCGCCGCAAAGTGCGCGTTTTCTGTTACGTCCCGCCCGACCAGCCTCGCCCCCTCGCTGACTGTTAGCATTTTTGCTACCCCACCTTCTTACGCTTTCTTACACTTCCATACCCATATCCATGACCATGTCGTTGTCCGTTGTCCGCTGTTCAACAAGTCAACGCTTTAAATGCTGCACGCTGTTCCGGTCAAATGCTTCAATGCCAAAGGGCATAACCATAACAACGCCGCCAACATTCAGCGGCTCAGTTGTTTGGATCGTACCCCCGCCCACCAATCTTCCGCATCCCCCTCGTATTCAAAAAGAGCAAGGCGTTTGCTCTCGCCACATTTAGAAATCAACTACAATGCAATGCATTGCGTATATCCTGGCGCTAGTCCTACACGTGTTTCAGTAATTCAGCTAAACAATTGTTAATAGATTGAAAGAATTCGAATATTGGAATAATAGTTCAAAATTAGCTGAATCGAATAATTATAGATTAAATTGTTGATAATGGAATAATAGATAATTTTATTATTTATTTTTATTTTCATTATGCATGAAATTTGCATTAAATATCAGTAGAAATAATAGAAAACTTTCATAAATTTAAAGTTTTAATTGATCATATATTGATATTATTATCGATTTAATAAGATAATAAATTTGTATTTTCATAGTGTATGATTTAAAAATATATTGTATATTAATGATTTTAAATAAATATTTTGAAAAAATCGCTAACAATTCGCTTGATCTAAATTACATTCCATAATAATTAAATAAATTTATTGAATACTTAGATAAACTGTATAAGATAAACGAATATAATATCTAGCATATTAAACAATCAACCAAATTGATAATCGATTAACAAAATCGATCAAGTGCATTAGTTAACAGCAAGAAATCGATTAAGGATTTTATAATCGATAATCAAACAAAATATTAAACGATTAGTTTGTTTCATAAAACGGATAGCACTGAAGATGAGTTCGATTATTCAGAAAACTATATAAAATTTATATATTTATATAAATATATTAAGTCGATACAAGAATCATAATCGATTAAAGAACAACAATTACCGAGTTTCTAGTTCAACAAAGCCGGATGGCAAATGCTGATAATGTCACGTGCATCAATAGTTGATATCGATTTCAGATAAGCAAAATGGCAAATATGACGAAATGTCCATTAATACGATTGAGAGAAACCCAATTCTAATAAGTTGAGATTGAGCAGATAAAATTGACAGACCTAAAAACAACATCAAACATAAATACTACGTGATGTCAAACCAGTTAACCAATTACTGTCAGCTCAATAGTAAATCTACAAAAATATAACGCATGGCATGAGCATCTGATATGTCGCAATAGAAATCGATAATTCGCAGATATGCTGGATTATAATTATTTATGTAACAATTTATAGTACTACAATCTTATAACTATTTATATAAGCGGAAATCGATAATTGTGGAATGAAACTTGCATAAACCTAGTTCAAGTTATTGAAAGAATTTTAGACAATGATATAATATAAAGAATGACTTTAAGAATTTATAGTTAAAAATAAATGTAATATGTTAAAATCTATATATATGTATATAAAATACGTAAATATGTTTAAAGTAGAGTTAATCAAATTAATACATTTAATCGATTTTTTTTTTTCAATTAATTATAGATTTTTTGTTTTAATAATTAGCGGTTAAGTTTTTGGTAATAGATTAATTCAAAATTTTATTATTTTTTTAAATACTCTATTTTTATACATTTATTTCTTGCAATTTACATTGGAAACTAATTTTATGAGCAGCCGATTTCCTACTTTATTCAGATAGGACAGATTTTTTTTCTTTGTTGTAGTACAGTACTTAAATTTTTATGAAATTGTTTATGTTATATAAAATAGATTCTAAATGACAACATAATATACATATTTGTATAGTATATGCAGCATATTGTATAATATATATTTTCCATTTCAAAGTTTCATTGAATCTTTTTAATATACACCTCTTAAGCAACTTTGTTGAAGCACGATATAGATAGAAATTTTAGTTGCATATTTCCGAATATGATATACATAAGTAATAATGTGGGGCACAGAAAGAAGTAGCTATATAAAATTTTAGAAAGATTATAGGTCAGCTGTTAAAATTAATGTCTGCAAACTTTTAATATCTTTTATTTCAAAGATTAGATTGATTTATTCATTGTACTAATAATGAGATGTTTTGAATAAGGTATTCCATACCTACATATTTATACCCAGAACCTTTTACTTAGGTTCCTATATTCAATACACAAATCAGTGCATATATTTTCTTTATAATATGAACGATATCAATAATCACCTTCTATTAGAAACTCTGCACATAGATCAGGATATTTTCCTAAAAATGAAATGTAGGCCCTTTAAACATTTTAAAGACAGTTTATTTGTATATGTAATACGAATTATAAATTATTGACAACATTTCCTTCCTTTACAGTACTTTATTGACACAATGGACGCCACTCAACTCACCGAGCTGATGGGCAGTCACGATTTCATGCAGTTGCAGCAGCAATTGCAGCACAACAACAACAACTACAACACCGATGGCCACAATGGTCTCTCGCCGGAATCTGTGGAGCGCAGCTCCAGACCAGTACGACGCGCCACACGACGCACCTCACAGGTAAGCGAAAAGCAAAAGCAAAGAAAAGAGAAAGCTAAATGAAATCAAATACAAGGGCTAAATAGATTGCAAATTGTTGCAATTGCAACTGTTCCACAGCTAAGCAATAACACCTACGATCTGGAGATGACCGATTCCAGTTCGCAGAGCGACGACACGAGCGGCGGCGGTGGCAGCAGCAACGGCGGCGGCAGCAGCACCAACAACAACAGCAGCAATCAGCTGGGCCCCGCGCTGGCCGGACAGCGGCCCTCGAGTCGCGGACGGCAGCAGAATGGCGGCAATCTAACGGCCAATGGCAACAGCAACAACAACAACAACAGCGGCAGCAACAACAACAACAACAACAATCGTCGCCGCAAAGGCGCCCTCAATGCCAAAGAGCGAAATCTACGCCGACTCGAGTCGAACGAAAGGGAACGCATGCGCATGCACAGCCTGAACGATGCATTTCAATCGCTGCGCGAGGTGATTCCGCATGTGGAAATGGAACGGCGTCTGTCCAAGATCGAGACGCTGACACTGGCCAAGAATTACATTATCAATCTGACGCACATTATACTCTCGAAGCGCAATGAGGAAGCGGCCGCCATGGAGCTGAATGCCGGCGCTGTTGGCGGCGTATTGCTGACGAATCTGACAGCCGACAGCAATGTGGTTGCTGCTGCCAATGGCGCCAGCAATGGCTTGTGCTTTGACGATGCTCTGACTGCTGCAGGAGGCGGCGGCGGCGGCGGTGGTGGCGGTGCCTACGACTGTGCGCTGCTCGCTGCCAGCGATGGCAGTCTGCTGAGTGCAGCAACGAGCGCCAATGCCATGCAAGCGCTGCCCATGCACATGCACGCCGATCAGCAACAGCAAACACAGCAGCAGCAGCAACAGCAACAGCAGCAACAACAGCAGCAGCAGCAACAACAGCATTTGCCACACCATCATCATGCCCAACAGCCGCAAATGTTGCACTCACATGCACATCTAGGCAACAACATGTTGCTGCCACAACAGCAACAACAGCAGCAGCCGCAGCAGCAGCAGCAACAACAGCAGCCACAGCAGCAACCGACGCTCATACTCAATGGTGGCACCACTTTAAATGTGGGTGGCGTTGCTGTCGCTGTTGCTGTGGGTGGCTCTGGCAATGTTGGCGTGTCTGGGGGCGTGGGCGTTTTTCCCGATGTCAATGATAATTTCGATGAGCCCTTCCGGGAGTTTCTCTAAACAACCGCGATTGGGGCTAATTCTGTAGGTCTGTGGTAAAATGGATATACATAAGTAAACAAAATAGAATTTATAGCATTCATAAAAACCAAAATTAAACGAATATATAAATAATTAATTGAAAATAAACGTGAAACATATTAAGTAATTATGTAGACAAACATTTAAGCAACAAGTCAGAGTAAATTGTATACCAAAAGAAATGAAGCAACAGCTTTAAGTCAAGTCAAAGAACCCGTTATTGTTATCTTAACTAGCTGTCAAAATTAGCAGGCACTTGAACATCCACAAGATCCACTTAATTTCTCATTGATTTTAAAACAGTTCAAAATAAAATGCTGTTAAACTTGATAAACCTTAACTTGAATTTAACTTTCTTTATTTATTTATAAAATTTGGTACTTTAACAGAAAGTAGACTATTTTTATTGTATTTAAGAAGAGAACTGTCTGTCAAATTTGAGCTTAATTTTACAACTTTACATTACTTATTTTCAATTTAAAATAATAATAACAAGTAAGAAAGCTCTATTCGAAACTGCTCGACTAGGAAATCCCCTGAAACCTTCGGAGAACTGATATTTCAATAATTTTTCGCGTCTTTCTGACACACTCACACACACACATACATAGGCACACAAAGGCATACACGCATACAGTACTTGAGTAAAAGTAAAAGCAAGGAGAGAATAAGTGCAGAAGATCATTAAAGTTGTCTATAAGCATGCAGCAGCTCTCATTTAGTATTTGTATTTAGGTAAAATGAAGCTAGAATGCTCACAGCAGCAGAGAGCGTTCCCATTGCTCACTTGAAGCTCGACTGTAACGAGCTCTACCTGGCTCAACATTTGAGCGAGACAGTGCTTGAGTTAAAGTGGCACTATATAAAGGGCAGCAGCTGCAGCATTGCTTCAGTCAGTCTTCAGTGGTCCAGGCCTGGTGAGGGTCAGCGTAATAGAGTGAAGTAGAGTGTGTGAACGATCAGCTAAGCATTAAAGACGTAGAGGAGCTACGTAGAGGAATTCAGGGTATAAAAATAATAACATGCCAGACAACAATAAATGTGATGGATTTTTTTTTAAATTTTTCATATATTATTTTATTAATTATTTTTATTTTTTGAGCGACTGTCAAAGTTAAAACGTACAAATTTTTTGTTTTGTCAATTTATTTTATTTTTATTTATTTATTTTTTTTTTTTTTAAGCCTCTAATCCAAGTTATTTGATAATTACGACATTTCTTAATACTTCGACAGTAATATATTGGTTTTTTTTTTATTTAATATTTATTTATTTATTTTTTTTTTTAAATTATTTTTATAAAACACAAAATCAAAAGTTAAACTCTCAATAAATTTAAATGATTTTCCTTTAAAGTAACTGTTAAAACTAAAGTGGAGTTTCTTCTTTTCCAACTCAATTTGTAATAGTTTAAAAGAAACGAACTTTATTTTAATTTAAGTGTCTCCAGAAGATTTTTTGACCATGTAAAGTAAATTAAATACATATAAAATTCCTTGAATGAAGAAAGTTGTTTAAGAAACCTCAATAACTAGTTTTTTGTTTTACTAAGTTGCAAAAAATAAAAACTTCGTAGACAAAAAAAAATTATAATAATGATAATAATAGTAATGCCAATAACAAAGCCGACCGTTGTGGTGCAAATTTCAAATACTTACGCAATTATTCAAAGTTGTTAATATACATATATATATATACACACACATACATATATATATTATATATACCTATACTTTAAGCTTAAATGTAATAAATATTATTTAGAAATGTAGCTCAGATTAAAGACGCAACAGAAACGGACGAATGCAACACGAAAACATGAATTAGCATAGCAAAGCTGAAACGTGTGAATGAAACAGGAAATACGTAGCTCATATATTTCTATATGTGTATATGTATATATATATCAATATCGATGTATGTATGTTTGGGGTTTATATAATTAAGTACACATTAACAATTGGCAGCAATAGCAGCAACAAAGACGCAGCATCAATTAACGCTAAATAACTGTGTGTTGGGGAGGTGTTAAGTAGATGTTGAATGATGCCACAATGGCGACCCAATGCCACGCCAGGAATGGAACAGCTAGAGCGACGCGTCGCTTAGTTAATTTACCACCCATGATCATTTTAATGCACTTGAAATTTAGTGTTGTTGGAATAGCCAACACTGGCGGGGGGTGGCAATGCGGCAGGAGCAGCAGCAGGGGCGAGGCAAGGGTGGGCACAGCAATTAACACACTAAAACCGTTGAAAGCGGACCCATTGAAATTGGCACACTTCCGTTCGTGCGTCGCAGGTTAGAAAGAGACGGCACATGGATGACGTGCGTACGGTAAACACTAATAAAAATAACGGTGCCCAATGGGTGGTGTGTGTGTGGGACTTAGCAATAATTAAGTGAAAAATAGTAGTTAGGGTGGATGTCAACTTAAGCTTGTTGATTATGTTTGATTAGTCAAGATTTAGTCAAGTTAAATGGGATTGGGAGAGAGCTGCTCAAATGCTCAACTTTAGTTGGTTTTTCGATTTCGAATTCCATCTAGTTGTAAGTCCAATACGGAACGTTATCGATATTTATTTGTAGACAAACGGACAAACAGGGTTGCATTTCGAGAAACAAAAACAAAAACAACGGAAACTGAACGAAACCCTTTGAACGAGTTCTTCTAGTCAGAATCAGTAAAACAAACCTTTAAAAAAAATGCAATATAGGCGAGTAGTTTAGTTGTGTAGTGAATTATTAAGCTATGTCTATTATAAATGAATTAAATAAATAAAATTATAAAATAAAGAAATATTGTAAAAGAATACTTGAAAAACTTCTGTTAGTCTCAATTTATATAATGTTAAGGGATTTGGTCTAAATGAGCATTTGGTGTGTACAAGAAAATATTAGGAAGTACTCGTACGTACATATTTACGTATACATATATGTACTTACATACATATATGTATATGCATACAATTCTATATAAATCTGTAATTGGTATATATGTATGTGCATATATTCCAGCAAAATTTATGTAACAACATTGTATAGAGCATTAATGATATCTAACTGCGCCTAAATAATTCAAGTTTATTTAATAAAGTCATTAAATAATTGCATGTGTTTCAAATATTTGAAAACATAACTCGCATTATTCATTAATAAATAAGTAATATTCCTAAATTGCGATCAACGGTTTTCGTAAGGTAAGTTTCAAAAAGATAAAGTTGGCATACCTGTGGATGACGCAAAAATTAATCTAGTTTACAACTTTCTGCTCTTCTCTTCTGCTTCATTTTCGTTTTTGTTTTTGTTTTGATCTTTCCATTGCAGGCAACAAATTGCATCATTTTTTAACAGAAACATAACTTTATCATACAAAAGCACGCGCACTATAATATCAGCGAGCTGATCATCAATGAAAACACTCTTTATTAAACGTAATAAATAAACGCATTTATAAAATTGAAATGAAAACAATTTATATTTGGTGTGCAAAACAATGTATATTTGGCGTGCACTATGGCCGCAAGCACAACGAAACTATCGACACATTTGAAAATATCGTGAGCAGCAGGGCTGCCAGATAGTTAAAAATAGGTACAATGCAATATCGGTGTAAAAGCTACCAGTATCAGCTTATCGACAGCCGCCACAATTTGAATTTTATAATAATAACGGATCTAAATGTATAATTTTAATACTATATTTAATGTTAATAAAATATTATATACGAAATTTTGCATTATATTATATTTATAAGGTTAACTGATTTAATTACACATCCATAAACAACAATTTTGCTGAGTCTATCGAGTATGTGAAAAAACTCTCCCGCCTTCTTTTTTTTTCTCTCTCTCTCTGGAATTAAAACGCTCTCTGTGATTTGGTTTTTGCAGCTGACACGCAAACCGAGTAACGGACCTGCGCAATGCGCTCCACAACAATAACCAAAACAAGATTTTGTGTTTGCCTTTGCATTATGTTTTTGCGCCTTGCGACTTAAACAACGCGAGTTAACCTGTCAGACTAAAGAAGAAAAGAATCAACATATATATATATACAAGCGCTTTTTTCAAAAGTCGACGAAATACAGAGTTGTGATTAGTTAATTGCAAGCCAAAGTGAGTATACAAATTTAAAAGTAATTTTCAGTGACGAACTAAGAATAGTAGATAAGCGAATGTATCAGTGTGATATGCGCGTGTGTGTGTTGGAATTAGGTAAAGCGTCAGAGGTAGCTGGTGGAGTGCAGTTATTTCTATTTTTCAGGTTCAATGCCTGCTTCCGTTCTACTTAGCTGGTCTTTTGTTTGTTGCTCTTCTTTTTTATGCTTTTTCTCAAGACGCTGCCAGATTCATTTGAGTCTGTACACACACACACTGACACATGTATCTGTGTATATGCATTTATGTATGTTCCTGTGGGAAACTAGTTATATTAAGAGGAACACTGGTACGCAGCATAATAAAAATAAAAACAAAGCAACCAATAGTTGCGTTTGATGCTGATCAAAAATTCCTGTACACGCATGCCGATGTCTGCATTTCAAGGTTTATATGTGTGTGTGTTTATATGTACATATGTATGCGTTTGCATTTGCCGCTTGAGTTCGTTACAGTTTGTTAACCTCTGTCGGCAGCCGTTGCAATTGGCATTTGGTCACACTATGCTCCAATTCGTTTGTTGTTGTTGTTGTTGCCGCTGCAGTTTTACAGTTGTTAACACTTTCTTCTATTACGTTTTAATTTTAAAATCTAATCAAAAGCTCCCACGCATATATACACACACACACGTACGCACAGTGGTCAGCTTGTCTGCTCCTGTTTAATACCCGTTAGCCATGTCTATAGGTAAATTTCCGGAATTAGCTAATGGCACGCAACCCACTTGTGTGTGTTTGTTGTTTTTGTTGACATACACGCATACATGCATACGTTTATATATGTATATATACATATGTTTGTATATACTATTCTTTTTTTTTTGTATATTTGCTTCAACATCGCAGCCCACTGACCCCAACAAACTCTCCCATTTGATTATAAACGCGACAACAACAATTATTCTACAGTGTGTCAAGATCTAATTAAATTTTATTATTTAACTTAATTTCTATTTCTGGTTTGGGATTGCAATTTGTCTCTTTATATACATACATATCTACATACATACAGTGACGAACTAAATTATTGGCACAGCAGGCTTTTTATACTTTATAGCGATTTTTAAAGTGTTTTTTAACGCTTTTTTAGTAAAACAAAAAATGTACTACATAGAATAGGGTATTTATTAACGTATACAAAAAAAATATTGTAAAAAACTTCAACGTACATTTTTTAAAAATTCAATAACCAAGAAAAGACCTCGATTTTCCTGAACAAAATTATTGGCACACCAAAAAAAAAACTTAAAAAACATGAAAATATTATGAAAAAAATGGATAATAACTATAATTAACATTTGGTATGTAACCCTTTAGCTTTAATAAGAGGTTTGGCATCGAAAAAAATTATTTTTGAGTGACGTCTTCACTCATTTTTTGCCATTCTTCGATAAGAGCTTGTTTTAGACCGGTCTATTTGTTATTGCTCGTTTTGAGATCCACCTATCCAATTCTTTCCAAAAGTGTTCGGTTGGATTTAGTTCTGGATATTGTGGTGGGTGCAGAAGCACATAGGCGGTATTATACACCAGCTACATTTTGACGATATGGGCAGAATGCTTGTGGTCGTTGACATGTTGAAATATGAACGTGCTTAGCAGTTGCAGCTTTTCGACACTTTTTTAAAGGTTATCTTTCAAAATATTTGGTCACAAATGTTTGTCCATTATACCGTCCACAAATACCAACTCGCCCACACCTGCAGCAGATATGCAACCCCAGACCATCACCCTACAACCACCATGCTTAATTCTTGGCGTAGTATTGTTTTTTGTGAAATTCAGTTTTCGGCTTCCTCCAAACAGTTTTACGCCCACCAGAGCGAAATATATTGAATTTTCACTCATTACAGAACAAAACTTGACTCCAATAACCAGATTGCTTGCTAAAATATTCTTTAGCATAGTCCAAACGCTTCTTTTCATAAGCATCTTTGATGCACAGCTTTCGTCCAGCCACACGCGATTTGTATTTGGCCTTGTGCACTACTCTGCGTATTGTAATCGGGTGCATATCCCTTCCTATTCCTTTTGTAACTTCAGCAGCAATCTGTGTTGATGTTATTTTGAGATTCACTTGCACCTTTCGAACGATTTTCCTGCATCTATGGCCGTTCAACCACTTAAGGCTACCTGTAAGTTTATGAACTTTGCAGATTGCGGGCTTCCTTGGAGCGGTGCACGTAGCTTCGAGTAGTGAGTCGGCTTCCTTCCATTACCTCTATAATATCTGCATAAAAGTTGCCTTGATCGTGCAAATGCAGGATAATTTTCCTCTGAGCTACTGATGTTTCTTTTAGCTTAGGTGCCATTATTAAGAAAAGTTAAAATATATACTCAATTGCTAAAAATTTTTTTAAATATAAATTTAAATTTGCGAAGCTTTAGATAAAGGAACATAAAATATTGTGAAATTGCCAATATAATTTGTCTAATCGGTTTAATTCTTAAAAAAAAACAAAAAAATACTAAGTGTGCCAATAATTTTGTTCAGGAAAATCGAGGTCTTTTCTTGGTTATTGAATTTTTAAAAAATGTACGTTGAAGTTTTTTACAATATTTTTTTTGTATACGTTAATAAATACCCTATTCTATGTAGTACATTTTTTGTTTTACTAAAAAAGCGTTAAAAAACACTTTAAAAATCGCTATAAAGTATAAAAAGCCTGCTGTGCCAATAATTTAGTTCGTCACTGTACAT
>JAWNOM010000122.1:0-41973 GCA_035045965.1 Drosophila aldrichi
AAATAAAATTTATATTTTTAATTAATAATTTTAACAGTAAACTTATATGCAAAGACTTAAAAAAATAAATAACAACAAGTAAGAAAGCTCTAGTCGAGGCTGCTCGACTAGGAAATCCCCTGAACCCTTCGGAGAACTGATATTTTAATAATTCTCCGCGTCTTTTTATTTACAAAACAAACACACACACACACACACACATACATAGGCACATACATTCTGTCAAATAAGTACCCGGAAATTCTCATTTTAAATTTTTCCTTTGAGAATATTTCTAAACCATTTTTTTCCCAGGTTGGTACTACTGTCACCCACTATCCTGTAAATTTTTATTGCTATATGTCATTTAGTTTGGTTACAGCGTCATTTGGAACAAGTCAACCTTATGTGTGCGTTGCGATTTTTAGTTTTGATGCTTCTATGCTCTCAAAACGGGCTCCACGAAGTGGTAATTTGACTTGTGGAAACGGAAAAGTCACACGGGACCATATCTGAAGGATACGGTGGCAGTTTGATGATATTTGTTGAATTTTTCTTCAAAAACGCATTCACAATGATCGCTTTGTGTGCTGGTGCATTATCGTGGTGCAAAACCAAACTGTTGTTCCGCCGCAAATCTGAACTTTTGCGACGAACATTCTCTCTCAAACGCCTAATAACGCCAAGATAATATTATTATTAGATAATATTAATTATAATGACAATTTTCGAGCAGCATTTCTTTTGTTTTGTCAACGTTTTCTTCAGTTGAAGAGGTCGAAGGGCGTCCTTAACGTGGTAAATCACTTCACTTCTTCTCGCCCCTCTTTGAACGATTTATAATAATCGTACTTTTGAGTTTTCGACATGGTTGGATCACCAAATGTTTGTTTCAACTTGTGCAACGTTTTGGCAAAAAAAATTTCGTTTTGAAACACAAAATTTCTCACAAAGCTCTTTGTTCGATATTTTTATCCATAGTAAAAATCGCAACGCACATAGAAAGTTGACTTGTTCCAAACTGTTATTTTGTAACCAAACTAAATGACATATAGCAATAAAAATTTACAGGATAGTGGGTGACAGTAGTACCAACCTGGGAAAAAAATTGTTTAGAAATATTCTCAAAGGAAAAATTTAAAATGAGAATTTCCGGGTACTTATTTGACAGAATGTATAGGCACGCACGCATGGGCTGCAGCGTGGGCTTCTCATGGAAACTTAATTGTTTAATAACTTTTTTTGTGGACGTACGTTCTTCATGAAACTTTTAGATTGTGATTATATCATTACTATGCGTGTATGTGCCGAAGCTCAAGTCTCTAGTATTTGAAATACGCCTTTTACAAAAGTGAGGGTGAGGGGTGGATATAGGGGCGGGGGGTGAATTATAACAAAAACCGAACTTCTATAAAGTGCATATAAGTCTACATTTAAAATTTGGAGACTCTAGCTGAAAAGATGTAGGAGATATAATTTTATAACTGGCTTTCGATAAGGTTTTTCATCGATAAAAAAATAATCGGACGAGTTATCGATCTTCTGTGATAAACTTGATATGCGCGCGCTATATACGGACATTTTAAAAAAAAGTTGAGGTCTCTAGCTATTGTAGATTCGGAAATCGACGCGTTCATACATACGGACAGACGGACAGACGGACAGACGGACAGACGGACAGACGGACATGGCTAAATCGATTCAGTTTGTCGCCCTGATCAAGAATATATATACTTTGTGGGGTCTGCCACGCCTCCTTCTCCCTGTTACATACTTTTAACAAAACCATTATACCCTGATTTCCCATTTTCAATGGGTTCAGGGTATAAAAATTAATAAATAAATGGAATTTGTATAAATTGATTCCAAACAGCAGCTACAGCTCCAATACATTTAAACAAAACATAAGTTGCCCTTGTTTTTTTTTTTTTTTTTTTTTTTTTAGTCAATTTAACAGATGTTTTGGGCGAAAGAAAGGGCACACCGCACATGCCGTTATCTTGGCAAATATTACAAATTTCATGTTCATGCGCTCGCTGGATATTTGCATACTTAGAAACATTTCATATGCAAATTACGCCGCGGCACAAACAACACAAATGAAGCAGCTGCTCGACTGCCAGATACTTCGCAATTAGTTATATTGATATATTGATATCAAGAGAAGTTTTAGTTGACCAACATTAAACTAAACTTAAAGGTAATCCAAAACTTTTTTGGAATGCAGTATTAATTTTAATTTAATATTAATTTCACTTAATAATGAATTATATAATATAAGAATATAACAGTATAACAATATAACAAAATAAGAATATAACAGTATAACAATATAACAAAATAAGAATATAACAATATCAATATAAAATTGAACAGTATAACAATATAAGAATATAACAATAGAACAGTATAACAATATAACACTATAACAATATAACAGTATAAGAATATAACAATATAACAATATAACAATATAACAATATAACAATATAACAATATAACAATATAACAATATAACAATATAGCAATATAGCAATATAACAATATAACAATATAACTGTATAACAATATAACAATATAACAATATAACAATATAACAATATAACAATATAACAATATAACAATAGAACAGTATAACTATATAACACTATAAAAATATAACAGTATAATAATATAAGAATATAACAATATAACAATATGAAAATATAACAAAATAAGAATATAACAATATATCAATATAACAATATAACTGTATAACAATATAAGAATATAACAATATAACAAAATAAGAATATAACAATATAGCAATATAACAATATAACACTATATGAATATAACAACATAACACCCTAAGAATATAACAATGTAACACTATAAGAATATATAAACGGGCATTCATCATATATAAATTCAACAAGTTGAAGCTCAGTCCCAGGCAACCCTCTGCCCAAAAAACTAAAGGGTATTAAATGGCAATCGTACCAAAATTTATATGCCAGTTGCCGCAGCTCGAAATTAATGTGACCCCAGTGACTGATCCAAAGGCCGAGGCCGCACTCAAAATGTAGACAAACACCTGCCGGAGCAGGCCGTAAGAAACAAATTTTACCGAGCGAGCCGAAGTGTGCGAGGCAAACGGAAGCAGTTGAATTACCATGGAGCCATAAAGAGCCAAAGCCAAAGCCAAAGCCAAAGGCTGCGTCCATAACATGTTAAACAGGAGTTAAGAAGCAACCCATGCCCTTTCTCGTTCCCATCGACTGTCAACAGTGCCCGCATTAAGTAATCAGTCATTCCGCACCAGACTCTCCTCATTTTCAGCTGTCACAATTGGCCACAATACGGACGAGTGCAAAGCCCCCAGTTGGCAGTGGCTTAGTCGCTCCATTGGCGCTCTCCAATCAAATCATTTTCCCAACTGACGGATGAACATCAAGTCAAAGTAAGTCAAAATACAAAATATTTGCTGGGATCAGAGAGCAGATGAACTCAATTGAACCATTCAGAGTCTAAGCTGTGCTTAGTTAATAAAAATAATTTTTAATGGGAAAGAGAATAGCAGAATGGAAAAAACTCTTATTACTTGGTAAAGCCTGATGCTTTAAAAAATTTAAGGTATATAAAGAAGAAATATATAACGATAACGATATATAAGATAAGGAATAGAAAAAAATTTGTAAATACTCAAAAATTACGAAAAGAAACTATTAAGACTTTTTCCAAAGAATTTCCATAACTAACAAGTTTTTCAAAATTTTTATTTCGGCAAAAATTTATCTTTTATTAAAATTAAAATTAATTAAATTATAGATCCTCTACCTTTCACCCTTTTAGCATTATTGAATAGTTTCAAATCGTTGTTCTCGCTCAATAAGCTCAATTCAAGCACACAATTTATCGGAAATATTTAATATTTTGAAGTCCATTCAACTGCAAATGCCATACAAAATGCAATTCTCTCTGCAATAATGTATTTAATCACATCAACGACATTTTTGCATGAATCAGCTTCAATCAATCCGCCAAAAGCCCATTATGGCCCAAATAATATGCACAAAACATAATTAAAAAGCGCAAAATGAGCTTGATTTATGCAAATTAAGGGGAGTTCAATTGATTCGAGTGCAACTAACATGATTATGTTTTTATATCCAGAGACCATTGAAAACGGGAAATCAGGGTATAATGGTTTGGTTCAATGTTAATCTAATAGGCAGAAGGAGGCGTGGCAGACCCTATAAAGTAGAGTTGAGTGAGGTTATAGCGGTTGTACCTGAAGAAGTTTACTCAGAAAAGTTAATCTAATAGGCAGAAGGAGGCGAGGCAGAATATAGAGTACAGTTGATTCAGGTTATAGCGGCTGTACCTGAAAATTTGTACTCGAAAAAGTTTGTCTGGGTACCAGAATTATCGTCGCAATAACCTAACGGACGGAGTTGTTATAACCGGATTCTACTGCATATATATAGTGTATGTATATACTGTATATATGTAACTACTGTACTGTATATACATATATCTACTGTACCGTATATATATCTACTGTATATGCATAGCTTAAGGCGAGATGAGTCGATTTAAGGTATATCAGTCAGTTCGTCCGTCTAGCTGAGTCTGCGTCCGTCTGTCTGACCAAATGTTTAAACGTGATCATTTCTGAAGATCAGCGCTAGCTTGGTATTTCATCCACAGATCGAGTTTTTAGCCAAAAATCGATAACTATTCATGTTGCTATCGATTAAAACCTTATCGAAACTAAGGTATTCTACTATATCTCTTACATCTTTAGAGCTAGACTCGCAACATCTTAGATATACGTATATTATGTATAGAATTTCAAATTAATTTAGACTTTGGATACCAGCCCAAAATTCACAAAATTTTGCAAATGACATATTTAAAATACTAGAGAATATAGACCATTACAAACTTGTGCTTTCTTACTTGTGATTTCTTATTTTTCTTTCAAAAGACTTTTTATAATTAATTGTGACTGTGATAAATGACAAATTGCACAGAGCTCAGCTCGCCTATGTCGCACAGTCGATGAGCTCTGAGCCTCACGCGATTTGCCATTCGCCATGTTGGGCGCCATTTTGGCGACTTGAATGTCGCCATTTTCTACACCATTTGCCTAACGCTGGCAGCAGCTGCTCCGCCTTCTGGCTGTCGCTCATTAAATGCAATTTCTAATGCAATTGACGTGACTCTGCCGCTGCTGCGGTCCCCATCCATCCATCCACTCCCCACTGTTGGCTGTCTGTGGCCTTGTGTTTTGTGCTGTGTGATTTTCAGTTTGTTTGATTATGAAAATGACTACGTTGGCGTCGTCGTTGTGTTGTGTGTGGCTTGTATTCCTCTGCCTCTCCCTCTGCCTCTACCACTCCTTCTTCTTCTTCTTCTTCTGCTTTTTAATGAGTCGACAATATGCAGCGCACAAAGCCAGTGGGAGTTTAAGGCAAACAGTCAAGGCTGCGGCTCTGCTCAGCTCAACCAAAATATCTTATCTGGACCTTACGTACGCCCACGCAACGCCCGCCCACAAAAAGTCACACTAATTAACACGTCAGCGCGTGTTATATATACGTATATATATATTTATATATATTTATATATTTTTTGCAACATTTTATTTGATTTCATTAAGCTACGCAGCTGCGTGTTTCGAGCTTAGAAACTTTAACGAACCGCTGAGAGTTTTTATTATTTTTTTGCAACACTACAACTAACGAACTGTCGGCCCCAGAGGCTTTAGGACTTCAGGCAGAAACAAATAAGCCACACTGACAGACAGACGGACCGACTGACCGACTGACCAACTGCATGACAAATTGTTAAAAACACAAACTATTTTCTGACAGTGCATTTTATACTGATTCACAAAAGGTAAGGAGAGTATATTGGTTTTAAGCAAAGTCCGTCTAGCTGCCTGTCCGACTGTCCATTCGACAGCCATTTCATTGCTATTGAAACTAGAGACTTCAAATTTAGAGTACATGGCTATCTTCGAAAGCTAAAGTACTCCTATTTTTACCAATATGCCCACTAAGGATATGGTAAACAGGAAATTACTGCTTATTCTCCCTCAGAAGTTATAAGTGCTAGCGACTTAAAGAGACTTATATGCTCCAGTTGAGAGAGCAAAAATAAATGATATATATATTTAATCCCTTATCACTCCTTATCAAATCGCAAAAGCATATATCGTCTCAAGTTTTAGATTTATAAGCTGAAAATAATTGATGTACTATTGAATCCACTCTTCCTCTCCGAAAATACATTAAAATATATAAAAATATATAATAAGTAAATATATAATAATAATAATAAATAATTATATAATAATAATAATAAATATTTATATAATAATAATAATAATATTATCTGTAATTTGGAGCATAAGACGCGAAATATGCCCAAAATATGTTCTAAAAAACTTCTAAAGAATTTGTGGAATAATAAATAAAAGTAAGATATACCAACTATGGGCGTGTAAAATGCATAAAAAAGTAATTTATAAAGCTTTTTAGTTAGAAACTTGAACGAATCAACTTCAACAATAATTTATTTATTTATTTTCTATTGATTTGCAAGAAATGTTAATGTATATATTTGATAAATCATATATGTATGTATATATCAATGGGACAATTTGGACAAATATTAGTTTTCTAAAGATTTACAGTAATACATTTATAATTTTATGACTTTATTGCTGATGATTTGCTCTAGTAAAAAGTTCTATATATTCGAGCCAGAGCTCCAACAAGAATCTGATATATTTTTATTATTTCCTCCTCATTCATTTACCAAAAAAGATCCAACTATCTTTGACTCCTAACGAAGTATTCTGCAGTCGGTACCATTCAATTGCACCGTTTTTACTTGCTAGTTATTTCTCTCCGCTGAGGCTTGATTTATATTTCATTTAAAAAACTGAAGGCAAATTATCAGGCATCCACCTACGTTTATCTTGCGCTGCTGCGAGGACCAGCAAAAAGTTTCTTTTGAGCGCGCAGCGGACGCCGGTAGAGCCAAATGGATAAATGGGCATACAGCAGCACCCAGTCCGAGCAATGATAACGGGTTTTTGCAATTTTCAGAGAAATTCAAACATGAATAATTAAGGTTACTGTGTCGAAATTGGTTGAATGGCCTGGCGAACGAACAGAGCCGCATTCCCAAAGACTTTTAATGAGATTGCAAAATAATCTCGTTCATAAACTATGCATAAGCCAAACGGCTTGCTTAGCAAATCCTTTGCATTTCCTTTAATATTTATTAAATCTTATGAATAGCAATTATTGACTAGTACAAAAAATAGTTTCTGCTTGCTGCGTTATTCATGAGCTCGGTCAAGTCGAAGTGATTTGAAGCAAAACCGAAAAGCGATTTGAAGAACGAAGTACCACAAATTGACCGAGCTATGGATGCTGCCTGAAAATCTCTATAAAGAATGCAAGACTAGAGACTTACCAATTATAGATTTTCTTCTCTCTCATTGAGCTGGAGTAGAACTGTGCATCAAATAGAAGACTAGAAAGGGAAACAAGTAAGAAAACTCTAATCGAGAGTGCTCGACTAGATACTACCCTGAACCAAACTAATAAATATTCACATTTAGTGTGGTTAAAATTTCAATTTTTGAAACAATTAAAAAAATATTAAACAAAAAATTCCGCCCGATCTGGGGTTCGAACCCGAGACCTCTCGATTGGAGTGGCGCGATGCTATTCACTACGCCACTTCACTTACTGACAGTTTAATGGCAAAACAGTAATACATTCACTGCTGCACCGCTATCTGTCAAATCTAAACTAAACTAATTGTTTCTTTGAATGGATGTGTGCACACTTATAGAAAAACTGTTGTGGCTGAATAGTAAGCTCATTTAAATAAATATATGTATCAATATTTTGAAAAAAAAATTTAAAAAAAGAAAGTAAACATAAATTAACTCCGACCGCTCTGAGGTTTGAACCCGAGACCTCATGATCAAATGACGCGCCGAAAGCATCTGTACTGGCATCTGATTTGAACTTGAACGTTTTTGTTCGATAAACATATAACGGGATAATTTATCGAATTCTAGCGCTAAACTCGACATCCGCGCTGTATATACGGTCATTTAAAAAAAAAATTCAAGTCTCTAGCTATCATAGCTTCGAAAATCGACGTGTTCAAACATACGTGACAGACGGACAGACGGACAGACGGACAGACAGACAGACGGACAGGGCTAAACCACCTTACCGCGTCACCCTGATCAAGAATATATATACTTTGTGGGGCCATCTGCCACGCCTCCTTCTGCCTGTTACATACATTTTAACAAAACCATTGAACCCTGATTTCCCATTTTCAATGGGTTCAGGGTATAAAAAGGTTAAAAATATTAGCTTGAGTAAGTGTTAAAGAAAAATAGATAGTATGAAATAATTAGATGATAATAATTTAGAGTAGGTGTGTGTGGGGATTTTTATTTTTTTATTTATTTATTTTTAATGTATTTTATTTTTTATTATTATTTGTAACATATTATTTTTCTCTTTATTTATTTATTTTTAATATATTTTATTTTTTATTATTATTTCTAATATATTATTTTTTTCTTTTTGTTTATTTATTTTTAATATATTTTATTTTTTGTGATTATTTCTAATATATTATTTTAAAATATATGTACATTGCTTATAAGCTTGATAAACATTATAGCATCTTTTTGGTATATATAATTATTATAATTTTTTTATTTGTTTATTTAAAATAATCATTGTCAATTTATATTATTTAAAGAGATTTTGAAGTTTCATGTTGTAATGAAACCCAAAATAAATACAAATTTTATACTTAACAAAAAAAATAAATATTATAAAATGAAATAAATAAAAATATAAATAAATACAATAAATAAATAAAATTAAAAAAATAAAAATACAGAAAAAAAATAATAAAAAAACCTTTATAAAAGTTTGAGTAAGACTCATAACAAAATAGGATTTTTAATGTATTCCATTGAACCTCTCAGACAAATAAATATTTGACTTATAAGACTATGGCTCACACAACTATTCATACCAAAATTTAAGTCTTTAGCATTATTATTAAATAAAATAAATATAAGCCAATATACTCTCTCAATTCCACTAAGAAGTATTAACCCCAAATATGCCCATTTCTATAAAGGTTTACTGCAATGATTCTTGGCATATGACAGGCATTAGCAACAGGGTTCAGGCGGGAAGTCAAGAGAGTTTTATAGCCAGCCAAGTGTAAGAGAACATGCGAAATCTTGAAAGCATTAATTCCCATTAAAGTTAATTGTTGCTGATTTGGGTTGAGCGCGTCGCGTCCTTATGCAAATTATGCAAATGACTTGGGTATGTAGAGTGCTAAGAGTAATCCTTTGTATGCCGAGGCGTTTAGAGCTTCTACTAACAATTTAGCAGAAATTCGCACCTGTCTGTCAGGCAGGAGTGAAAAAAAATAATAACAATAATGTCCCAATCAACAAGAGGCAGAAAAAAAACTGCAACTGACTCAACACTCATTAGTGCGGCAAAGCGCCAACAAGTTGAGACAGTTCCGACACGATTGTGAAGCAAAAGAAACCAAACGAAACAGAAAACAAAAAATATACAAAAAATACCAAAATTTGCTTAGCTATTTCCAAAGCAATTTGTTGCCAGCAAATTAATTTGAGCGCCAAATGGCTCCTCCTGCTGCCCCTCTACACTGTCGCAAAATTTGGAGCATTTCAATTAATTTTCTGCTCACAAGTTCGTAAATATCATGAGAGCGATAAGCGAGCGACGACTACAAGGACTACAATAACGAGTCGATGAGCAGGAGCAGGAGCAGGAGGCGCAGCAGGGCCGTGACTCCTGCACGTATGTGAGCAACATTTGTAGTCGCCTTTGCGGTTTCTCTATTTGCACTTTGCGGTTTCTGCGTGCCAGCAATTTGGCTAGTGTTTTTACAATCGATGTTACTTCCCATTCGCCTACTGCTTCACTTGTCTAAACGTTGCTCTTTTGCGGTGCCAGCCAACATGGCCATTATCAGGGGCAAAGCGTGTAATGTATGTGTATGTATGTGTGAGTGTAAAGTAAACAATTAACTATTAGTGGAAGCGGCTTGTGCTATAAATAGATTAGATTTATAGCGTAACATTAAGATAATATTAGATATTGAATTGTAGCAATTACTGTTTTGGCTTGACGTGAAAAGCTTAAAGATAATCACGCAGGGGCCTTATAGAAGCAATACTAAAAAAAAAACACAGTAGAGTAATTAAACCTCATTAAAAGCCTGCTTGTTTAATTATTGTCTTATTTAAATTTAATTCAATTCAATATATGCTTTTATTTCCAAACTCAAGTCTTATAATTTAAATAGTAATATAATGTTAATTAATAGGCAAACGATTCTACCCAACGTTAAATGTGCTTAGTCTGTAATACAGTACTCTTTCAAAATATTTGTATAATTTATTAAATTTTTATAGGCTACTTTTAGTAACCTAATAGACCCAGAAATAAAAATTACTTAATAATTATTATTATTTACTTAAACCAAATGTGTTTTTCAGATTCTTCACATTAAGAAGAATAAATAAAAAAAAAATAAAAATAAATATTATGTTTAATAATTAATAAGTTAATATTATGACACAATGGACTTAATTTCACACATTGAAATGTTCTATAATTTTATTTTTATTTATTTTATTTTATTTATTTATCTACTTATTTATTTATTTTATTTTTATTTTTCACATATTGACATTCTGCTTCAAGATCTTCACAGTAATTAATGATTTTGAGTGTGTGTGTAGGACTATGACAGGATAGTAATCACAAAAAATAAATGTTCAATTTAAATTTGTAAGGGGATATATACACAAAAAAAAAAAAAAAAACAAAAAAAAACAAAAACAAAAAAAACATTTTAAAAAAAAATTTAAAAAATAATAATAAAAAAAAACAAAAATATATTTATATATATTTTGTTTTTTTTTAGGTTATCATAAATTGACTTGAATATTTAAAAATATTTTATTGTTATGGGATATATTTTTAAAAAATAAATAAATAAATAAAAAAATAATAAAAAAACAAAAATATATTTTTATATATTTTGTTTTTTTAGGTCTTGGCAAAAATTAAATTTAATATTTAAAAATATTTTATTGTAAGGGGATACACTTAAAAAAAAAAAAATATAATAATAATAATAAAAAAATAATAAAAAAAATATATATATATATATATTTTTGTATATACTTTTGTTTTTAAAGTTGGTATTAACTCTGACTCGAATAAAATACTTTATTGTCATGAATAGAATTATATAAACTATATGAAATTCCTATCTGTCTGCCATCAAAAGTTTTCGCAGTTAGTTTTTTTTTTATGCTTTTGTTTGTTGACTTTGAAAGCTAACAGCTCTTAGCCTCTGCCATTTGCATTTTTTGTATTACTATAAGAGAAACAGTAAAAAGAAATTTCGCTGTAATTATTCAGTGCAAAAGTTGAACTCTAACTCAGGCTTCGACTTGACTTAACTCGACTGGCTTTATATATAATTGTGAAGCGAAAAGAATTCATATCCAATTCATGTCACATTAATACCATTTTATGCACAATACTTTTTTCAATCTTATTTAATTTAAAAATTTTTTTTTTGCGCTGACTACCGCTGGCTGTTTTTGATTAATTGCCTGCATTGGTTGGAAGCTTTAGTTAACTTCCTCCTCGTTTCGAGCCGGATGTTTCACAACTCGAGTCAGCTCCGTGATTACATAAAGAGAAAAAAGAGAACGCCAGACAGCCAGTCAAAGTCTGTCTGGGTTAATATATTCTATAAATTGCTTATAAATGCCTGGCGCATGTTACAACGCTGCAGACAATTTCCTCTTTCTCTTTCTCCCTCTCCCCTTCTCAGTCCTCACCGTAGGCCGGATCTAATAGACGTCCGATATGCTGCTGCTGTTACTGTTCGTCTGATTTCTATGTTTATGGACGGGCAATATATTTTATTATATCGAGCTGAGAAGTAAATGCAAAATATGATCTAGGGAAACGAGCCATTTGAGTCGCCGCCTCGAGCTAACTGTGCTGAGGCGCTCAACAGGCTCTCGAGAGTTGTGCTAATGCGATTCACTTAGCGCTCTGAGCTCGGAGGCTTAGTGGCTGTCCTCAAAGTTTTTAATAGGCTCAAAAAGTTACTCAAAAATGCCAGAAATGAAATTCTACAATGGTACGTGACACACACACACAGAAAAGTGGGTCTGCCACGCCCAGTTAAATTATGCGCGGCATGTCCAGAATCCCAGTCCAGGCATGACCACTGGGTCGCAGCTTTTGAGAATTATATTAGATTCAGCCTCGAAGCGCGCTCTTTCCGCTCTATATCCTGAACGTCCAATATGGCTCGACCAGTTCTTTTGTTATTCAGCGGCGAGCCGGTCAATGTGCCCGTTTCACGCTGCGTAGTGGGTAATCGATTTGTAGCACAGTGTTGCACACCAGCCAAAGCTACGTTTCTTCTATTGTCACATTTTATTTGGCCGTAGACCACAACAACAACAATTGCCAAGAAAAAAAAAATAAAAAGAGATATATTTGATATGGGTGTCGGGAATATTGTTCGCAATTGTTCGCCAAGAAGAAGAAGAAGACGAACTGGGAAGCGCTAAAAAGTAGAGCTGCTCATAAAATTTTTTTGGCTGATTACTGCAACATGTTATGTATAAACAATGAAATTTCAAACAGAATCGTGTTCATAAAATATTGGCAAACCAAAAAACTAACAAAGTTTGTGACATATATATGTAATCTGTAATTTGTAGTATGTGTATTTCAGTTTCAAGGAACTAGGGAAAATTAATTATAAAATTAATTAAAACTGAGATATTAAAAAAAAAGAAATTAATAAATTAATTAAAAACTTGTAAAATCATTTTAAAACTAAATACCGAATAGAAAAAAACATTTTTTATAATATTCCATTTTGGAGTTTACCTTATTTCTCGATCGATTTACGCTCTAAAACAACCTCCACAGTTTAAAAAGTATTTTATATTATTATAATATTATAATTCTAGTTAATACCACTGAGAAGACTCAAGTGGCAAGTGGTTTTGCCAAAATATTGGACAAGTAATACCTTCTCACACCTTCGAAATCCCGATAACTCGGAATGGGGTTTAGCTCTTCAAAACGTTGTGTTGTTATGGTTATATTTTGTTAAATAAATAAATAAATAAAAATTTGTAAAAAATAATTAAACAATTTAGTGTTATTTGTCTAGTTAACATATTATAGTAGTTTAAATAAAAGCTTCTATTTACCACTAATAAAACATTTGTTTATGTTATATTATTTGAACTATTTTTTGTTTATATCAGTTTAAAAAAAAAATTTTTAACAATTATTTTTCATAATGAATAGTTATTTAGAAAATGGTACAAATAATTTAAACCGTCAAACTAAGAAAAATACGAATTACATTAAGAAAATGTTTATATTGTTTTAATATTTTGATATTTTTATTGTTTATATAAAATATTATATAATCTTATAGTGTTTGTTTCCTCGTTAGTTGTAGCATATAACTGTAAAAGGTTATAAATAAATTTCATATACATGTTAAGCAAAATTTACATTAAAAAAATTAATTATATTTTATGGATTATTATTATTTGTAATATATAATGGAATACAAAATATAATATTTTTATTTTATAACATTTTCCTTCAATAAGAACTCGCATCATATAATTTTAACATAAATATATTACAATATCGCACATAATTTATTAAATTTTAAATTTAAATGAAATTTAAAATGTCAATAAATTATGATGCGTTTAAATATTAATTAATACTGTAAAAAAATCGCCCATATTTACTAAATTTTAAATTAAAGTTTAATTTAAAATTTATTAAATCATTCAATTTTTAATTAAAGGGAATTTAAAATTTGATCAATTATGTACAACATTTTAATATTTATTTTATAGTAGAAAAGCTGCAAAATTTAAATAAATATAATATTTGAGCTGGTCACACGCCTTTAAGCCAGAATTTCATAATTTGCTCGCTTCTAGTTCATGCAAAGCTGCATACAAGTGTTAACCAAAGCAAAACACGAAGGATTTTTTGTTTGATTTTGCTTACTCTCCCTCTCACTCTCTCGCCCCTTCTCCTTCTCTTTCTCGCTGTACCTATCAAGCTGGCAGCCATTCACAACTAGCTAACAAAAGAGCCTCCGAGAAAAGCTTCGTAAGCGTAACCAGAGTGGCCAACAATGGTGCTAGCGGGTACGTTGTCTGAATGCGGGTGGTTAGCGTCTTTTCAAGTTCTTTCAGGACTCGACGTTTTGGCACTGATTTTCGCTGGAACGCAAAGTGTGCCAGCGTAAAGCTATGCAGGTGTGTGTGTGTGTTGGCGTGTGGCTGACTGTTCAGAGAACCACGACTCACTTTCCTAAAGCACGGACAAAAGTCATGCCAAAGGCTGCTCTCAACTCAACTGCTCAACCTCAAGCGCAACAGCAGCGAATGGAACTCTGCTCCCAAAGGCATGCAACCAAAAGCCCCAACTGGCACGTCCGTCCGACCAGCAACTCGCTGCTAGCAGCTGCCAGCACTTGCAGGATTAAGACATGGACATCTGCTTGCTCTCTGCTTTTTAAGGCGCGGCACGTATCACAAAAAAAAAGGAAAAGAGAGAAAAATGCAACCTATTGGCAAACAAGCGGAACAGGATGAAAGATAAACAGTGGTCCAAGACCACCAGCGTCAAAATGGCCCAGCCAAATGCTGGGTTTGGCTCAAATAACGACATCGCTTCAGCATTTTGCAACTTCCTTCTGGCTTGCTTGGGCTTGGCAGATTGAGAGCAGCCATAGAGCCTAACAGCCTATGAAGGGGCCAGAATAAAGAAAACTGTTTTGCACGATGCGGAAATATGGCAATGCTTGAATTGGTATTTCCATGGACAACTAGACATTAGCGTCTACAAATGTTCATTACATAGTGCCGATGTTAACCTCCGCCAGCTAAATTTTTATTTTCACCAATCAAATATATGTTGACTCGATTGAGTAAAAAAAAAAGCAAACAGAGCAAAGTAAAAAAGAGATTATACTCGAGGTAGTGGAGATCCTCTTCACTCTACGAAGAACTGATGAATATAAAATAGTAATAATATTCAAAGGAGTATAAAATACACATGAATCTCTATGCAAAAATTAAAGATTTTAAAGATATAGAGATAAATTTAGAGCTGATTTTTTATAAGGGTTTTAATCGATAACATTAGCAAAATACATACTTATCGATTGTTTATTGTTAAACAAACTTCTTCTGACCGCTATGTAGAGGAACCCAAAAAAAAAACTCCAGTCTCTATATAATTTTTTACCAACCAAAACCAAAAAGTATGGAACTTCCCCTCTAAGTGGACCTTTTCCAATAGAAAATTTGTGTGTTTATTATTAAATAATATATATGCTTTATATATATGAATGAATATTCAATATGTTGTAGACATATTGAAAATTTGGAAATTGGTTGTCAGTTTAAGATAAATGAGATATAGATCTGGGAGGAGTTTTTCATTTTGATTAGTATTATGAAACCGATAACGTTCGACGGCAACAGTTGTTACTTATTTATACCAATTTATTTTTTAACTAATATATATGCTGTATATAAATATGAAATATATTATATTTTTACGTATTATTCCATGCATAGGGAAAAGCAGAAACGGTTGTAATTAGATATATAGAGTAAGACTAATCTGATTAAGGAATAATATATAATATATGTATGTATAACGGAAGATATATTTTCTTTGTCTTCCCCTTTTCTTTAGCTGACTCTACCGCTTAGAGGTCTAAAAGTTTCATAAAGTCAAAGTCAAGTTGACAAACTCTGAAATTCCTGTATTTTCTTTTCTTTGCCTGCTTCCTCGAAGTAGATTTCATATTTGGCTGGCTGTCTCACATAATAATGACAATAATTCATCAGAAATATGGAAATGTGGATTGGAAAATAGTAAGATGACGTCGCGACGTTTGTCAATCAATTGATAAATGCAGCAGAAGACAAACATAATTGGCACTTGGGATACCCCGGCAGCTGACATTATGCGTGGTTAGTGTTATCTGCTCCAGCAGTATACTATATCCGGTTTACCACTGCTTTCAGTTGGTCTGGCTTACGGCCCCACATGGAAAGCAGTCAGGTATCAGCTGCTGCAGTCGAGCCGCACACGCACCACTCAATCCCCAGACGAAATGAGTGAGAGAGCGAGAGAGAGAGAGAGCTAGTGAGCTTAGTTACTTTTCAGTCAAACAAAAAGGCCCGCCGGGCCGAGTGTTACACGTGGCTCTGTTTCGTGCCCTGCCCTGCTCTACTCAGAGCCAACCGCATTTAGAACATATGCAATCACAATTGTCAACTGTACAAATGGCAACGAAAAAAGTGGAAGAGAGAGGTAGAGAGAGATGGCGAGAGTGAGAGACATGCAGACACAGCTCAACACTTACGGTTAGTGCCACAGTTTGACTGCGGAAGTCCTCCCAAGACTGCAACTGTGCCTCTCTCTATAAGTGTGTGTGTGTGTGTGTGTCTTTAATGCGATTGATAAGCAGAGAGAGAGAGGGAGAGCGGAGAGAGGGAGAGAGAGAGTAGGAGCTGACAGCTTCTATGTTGGTTCCTCGCAACGAGTGCATAATGGGCATGAATGAGGCGGGCAGACACACTCGACATGATGCAGGTGAACGGCACAGGTCGGGTTTGCTCGGGTGTGAGTGATTAGCAGATACCCTAACTCTAAGTTAGAACCTGATATTACATCTAAACAATATATAGATAGACCAAAAAACAAATTTCTAAGTTATGTTTGCCTACATAGTACTTGTCTGTTATGCAATTATTTAACATATATATTTCCAGTTTAGTTACATTATTCAATATTCACTCATTTAAATAAATTAAAAATACTGCATTTTTATGTGGTCGACCCTCGTTGTTTCAAACCTGCGATATTTCCCTGAACCTCCCATTATTTCTAAAGTTATCACGATTCCCCTGTAGAATCTCTTTAATATTTCAAATATTTATTATTTAAAACATTCGACAATTTGTAATATTTTTTTTAAGATGCCCTTGAATTTAGAAAAGCCGACAGTACACTATATACATATTATAAAAAAAATTTCCCAATATATACTTAACTTTTAAATTATTTATTTATGTATTTACTTATTATTATTATTATTTTTTAAGTAAATTTATTATAAAATTTTATTTTTAATATACTTAATTTTTAAAATATTTATTTACTTATTATTATTATTTCTTTTTTTTTTAAGTTAATTTATTATCAAATTTTATTTTTAATTTTTTTTTATTTAAATATATATTTGTATGTCATGTTTATATTTTTTTTTTGTTTATTTTATTTATTTTTAAATATATTTAGCTATATATATTCATATATTTAATTTTAAAAAATTATTTATTTTTGTATTTATTTATTATTTTTAATTTTTTTTTTTTTTTTTTTTTTAATGTAAATTCATTATCCCATTTTGTGTTTAATTTTAATTTTTTGATTTACATACATATATAAATTTGTATGTTATATCTAAATTTTTATTTAATTATTTATTTATTTATTTATTTTATTTTATTTTTTATTTATTTTGTATTTTTTTTATTTTTTTATTAATTTGATATTAATAAATAAATTAAATAAATTAATCTAACAAAGAATAATCTTACATAAAAATAAATATATATCAAATTTTCACATAATTAACATTTGTATAATCATTTTATAAGTACATAGATTTTTATCGATAATAGCCTATCGGAAAACCACCCAATACAATCAAATTCAAGTTTCAAATATGAAGGTATCATTGCCTCTGAGATCATTGCATTTCTGCAGACGATCATTATCCCCAACAATGGTATATCCTCACCTCTGTCCGTCACATACATGAGCTGAAAACCTTAATACCCATTTTCAATACATTTTTAATGGGCTGGGGGGCATAAGGAATAAAAAAAAGATAGAAAGAAGCAGCTATTGCATGTCGACAGGCGTTTGACAGGCGTATCGTATGCCAAGGGAAACGAAAGCAGAGGTGAGACAGCAAGAAGGACAGAAAGAGACAGCACAACAATAGCCGGACCAGAGCATCCGTCGCAGTCGCTGTCAATGCAAATGGTCTGAATGCTAAGCTCCATTCCAGCCAACAAAAAGCGAAATCTGTGCAGCGTAGGCCAAAGCAAAGCAAAAAGCTTTTAAAATAATGTCTTAACCAAAATCTGAACTAAATGCTCGCAGCACTTTTAGCCAAATTGCGAGAAACTTCAGAGCTACAGAAAACTTGATTCCTCTGGCCGTTTGTCCCACTGTCCATCCCACCGTCCATCGGGGCATTAATATTACCATTTCTTGTGCAAAAATCAAGCAATTTAATTTCACAGCTTTCAAGCCACAAAGTAAGCCACAATAAATTTTAATTAAAAGCAAGTGCCATCAATCAGACTTCAGACACTGTGCAAAATACACTTAAAGAAATTGTGCGCTAAAATTTACACTGATAAAAATATAAATATACATAATAATATAAAATGATATAAGTAAATGTGAGATCTAAAGAGAACATTTAATATCTTTTATAATTTTATGATATAAAATATATATATTATTTAAAAATATGAATAAAATATATAAATAAACAAGTAAGAAAACTCTAGTCGAGAGTGCTCGATTAGATACTACCCTGAACCAAATTAATAAATATTCACATTTAGTGTGGTTAAAATTTCAATTTTTGAAACAATTAAAAAAAAATTAAACATTAATTCCGCCCGATCTGGGGTTCGAACCCGAGAACTCTCGATTAATATTAATTATTAATAATTAATAGACTTAACGGAATTTAATGAAACTTTCAGCATATGATCTACATATTCCATTGAATATTTGACAAATTTAAAAAAAATGAAAAATCATTCACAATTAGCTGTACTGGCATCTGATTTGAACTTGAATGTTTGTATTCGATAAAAACATAACGGGATAATTTATCGAATTCTAAAGCTAAACTCGACATCCGCGCTGTATATACGGTCATTTAAAAAAAAAATTCAAGTCTCTAGCTCTCATAGCTTCGGAAATCGACGCGTTCAAATATACATGACAGACGGACAGACGGACAGACATTCCCGCTACGCGCCTGAATGTTGCAAAAATAAACTTGAAACTTGAGTTAAGGCAGCTGCCTGACAAAAGCTGACTGCTACAAGACTCGAAGTAAGGAACATCTATGCCAAAGACATCTTTGAAACTGCTGGAAGTATTTATCTTATTTGCTCGCTAAATAGACGTCCTAGCCTTATAATTGACTATGAATGTGTGCTCAATTCTTCCAATGAATGTTGCCAGGCGCGTATACGGTGGTGGGGTCTTCGTTGGTTCAAACAGCTATATTATTAATTGGAGATTTAAACCCTGTAAATTATTTTATTGTTACTGGAGTACACCGTATGGCTTTAATAAACATTAATAATAAATTAAAAAAAAAAATATTTTAGACGCACATTTATTTAGATAAACGTAAACTTCTGTGTCGTTAAGGAGTATTACTTTCATTTTTTTATTTTTTTTATACTACTTCTCACATTTCAAAGCATCAATGTAGACATTTTGCTTGTAGCTCAGTTCAGCTATGATTTTTATATTGTAAATTCAACCAATTTTATGTTTTTAAGAGCCCATCATCATTATCAGTTTCGCCCCCATAATTTGCTATCTATATCATTATTTTCTTTAAGTGCAGGCACATTTTCCACTTCAATTAATCAGGCGCTGCCAGCGAGTCTCAGCCTCATCAACCTCATCAGCCTCAGTCTCAGTCTCAGCTGATGTCGCACATGTCAAAAAGCTTAGAATACTTTTAGGCACTTTTATCGCATTATGCGTGGGCGTGGCTATGTGGGGGCGCGGCAGCCTGTAGTCGTTACGTGTGCGGCATATTATGAGACATGCGAGAGACATGCACTCGATTGATAAAACACAGAAAACAACAAAGAAGAAAACTGAGAAAAGACAATGGCATCTCAGCTTCCAGCATAATTATATGTGGGCGCCCATTAAGCGCGAGAGAGAAGAGAGCTCTTCCAGTTTTTCTGTGCAAAGTGGCCCACAAGTCAAGCTGGCAGGCAAAGAGCCAAGTTGAGGCACCAAAATGCAACGCAAAGTGAAATGTAAGTAGACTTGAGACTTGAAGCGCTGCGACTCAAGACAATGTCCGAAAACTGGGCAAAGCCGGGGCCTGTCCGTCCGTCCGTGCGCCCTAATATAAACTATGCTAATGAACTGAACTGCTTCGGCCAGGCCCATAGACCGACCTTACCCAGAGACTCCGTCTAAGCCTGACAGCAAACAGTTTCGACAAGTTTTCCGACAAGCTTCCAGTGGCACGAGCATGAAAGGAGCAGTCGGATGGGCGTTGGGGCGTTTTCTATAACTCGTTTCTTGTGCTAATCAGTCTCATTTGCATTTCAAAACAGTCCCCCAATGAAGCCTATGCCATGGCATTGAACCATGAATAACTTAACAACTAACCAATAGAAAAGGCAAAAGGAAAATAAATTAAAATAAAACATTCGACTACTTGCGCAGCTCAGCATTTCATAAAGAATATATCCTATTAGCTTTAGCTTTACTTAATCTTGTTTATTAGCTATATTATCTCTTTATTTTAATGCCGCACCCAGCTTAAACGCTGCCGGCCAAAGTCCACTTCAGCTGTAACAATGCCAAAGTAAAATAGAAAAACTTGCGCAAAAAAAAAGTGAATAAGGGAATAAAATAATTTTAAAAAGTTTCCATTACACATAAAAGTTTTTTTTTCTTGCTCTAAGCAGACGAAAAATGGAACAGAAAAAATACATAAGGAAAAGGCTGAAACTATTGTAATAGAAAATGCGGAGAAAACAATTGTAACTGGACTACAGCTAAAATACCCTAAATAAAGGGATGTTCAAAATATTTCTTGCCTTTTAGGAATACAAAATAAAAGACTATCTGAAAAGAAAGTTAATATATGAGTGTAACTAATTATATAAGAAATATATTGAAAAAAATATTAATTATAATAATTCAAAGCTAGGCAATTTCCATATTTTATTATTTACAGTTTTCTCAACGATAATAATAATAATATAATATAATATATCATATCAGTCTATGAAGAATAAAATACAGTTACAGTTTATACCATCTTCCATATGCATCATACTTCGACAGTAACTTATCATACCCCATGCTGAGCACTTCAGAGGGTATATCTAGAAAAAAGGAAACTAAATAGGCGCCAGTTGTGCGAGCCAAAAAGTTTCGAGCGTGTGGAAAAATGTAATAAGTGAGAGAAAGTAAAAACTAATATAAAAACAAGTAATAATGCACAAAACGGGCATGTACAACGACAAGTTACCCTACAAAATATAAATGGAAATTTAAATGAATATATGATAAGTACATATATTAATTATAATAAATAAATAAAATTAAACAATCGATAAATAAAATATTATAATAATATATAATATTCGCTTTATTTATTTTTCATACATTAATTAAAATAAATAAATATTACTAAACAATAAATAAATAAAATAATATATGTATAATATAAAATACAGTGAGTAATATTCGGCTTTTCTTTATTTGTCGTGTATTAATTATAATAATTAAATAAATATAATCAATAAATAATAATCAATAAATAAAATATAATTTAATTCTAAATATACTCACTGCATTTAAAATTATATTATATTTTATTTGTTTATTGTTTATTTTATTTATTTATACTCACTGCATTTAAAATTATATTATATTTTATTTATTTATTGTTTATTTTATTTATTTATTATAATTTAACATTAAAATTCGTTTTTTTTTTTCATCTTTTTCCGGTTTATTTATAATCTTTGTTTCCTTATGGAAGAGTTATATTTTCAATCTAAAATTTGAAGTTGAAAAATAAAAATAAATAAAAAACGTATATTTTTGTTACCCACTGTATATATTTACTATATATGTGGGTATTTATAACAATCGTTAAATTTTCGATAAACATTTAATATAAATTCTCTGTTCATTTATACATACATACATATATATGTAATTAATATACATTTACATACATATATTTTTATTAGCAATCAATTTACATGATTTAAACGATCGTAGATTGTTTTTGCTTTTTTTTTTTTTTTTTTTTGCTTTTTCTACAAATGTACCGAGATTTACGATTCGCTAATTGTGCATATGGTGGGCGCAGCGAATAAATTACCGAAATTGTCGTCTCTCCTCCCCCTTTAGCCAACTTCCACTTGCCTCGCAAATTAACGCGTCGAAAGCGAAGCGAAACGAAACGAAACGAAAATAAATTAAGCAGGCAACATTAAGGCGCATAAATCAAACGAAGCCCGCGAATGTGAAGTGTGCAAAATGGGCCGATGCCAAGGCGACTTATTTAAATATTTTATGCGCCTGCCGGGCACCAGCTGCACCTATGCGAGTCCATTAGCTAGGTGGGAGCTGATGTGACCGACCACCGAAATTTTCATCAATTATGCAACTAACATGGGGGATACTTAAATAGAGTCAGAAACAGATAAATGCAGAGCATATACATATGTATATGTTGAAAAGATGAAAAAAATGTGAAGTTGATATGTAAAATATTAAATTAAATTAAATATTTTAATCAATAATAATAATAATAATAATAATAATAATATTAATAATAATAATAATAAAAATAATAATAATAATAATAATAATAATAATAATAATAATTAATTAATTAATTAAAAATGTTAATAATTTAAAAAATAAATTTAAAAAATTTTGAAATATTTAAATATATATAATATTTTAAGGATAGAAATAAATAATAAAACAAGACAGATTAAATAAATTAAATAAATATATTTAAATAAAAACCTACACATAATTAAATAATTTAAATAAAAACATAATATATAAACATATAAATATAAATATATTTATTTTTTTTTTTTTAATCATATATGTATGTATGTATATTTAAATAAATAGGTTTTATTTCTGAACTGATAATATTTATTTAATATTGAAAGTCTACACATGACCTAACCATATTTCCATCTGAGATTTTATATTAAAAATATAGCGAGGAATATATACTTGCCTGTCATAAGGAGGAATTAACTTAATTAATTAAATCTCTTATTTAATGTATTGTATTTCAGCAACATTATAGCTGAAATATTCAATAATATTTATCATTCTCTGGACAATTTATTTAATTTGTATCTAGTAGATACTATCTACCATCATTTCAATATATATTTTTAAACTTTAAAACAAAATTAAATTTTCTTTTATTTTAAAAACACATTCTTAAAATGTTTTTCATTTTTATATCTTACTAAAAAGAATTTCTGCTAGCTTTAGTTTTAACCTAATTTATACTTGCTTTATTTATTTTACTATAGAGCATTCGAGTTTATACATTGACTTGCTATTAATATACCCAATTGTATATACATACATATATATACATTTTTTTTTCAGTTTACATTTCTGCAGCTACGCCCAAATGGCAACCATTTATGTTGATTTTTATTTTTATTCACAATTTTTATTTATTTAACTTCTACTTCTGATACGATTGCGTGAGCGTTAAAAGTATTTTCTTTTTATTTTTATACCCTGAACCCATTGAAAATGGGAAATCAGGGTATAATGGTTTTGTGAAAAGTATGTAACAGGGAGAAGGAGGCGTGGCAGACCCCACAAAGTATATATATTCTTGATCAGGGCGACGAGAAAAGTTGATTTGGCCCTGTCCGTCTGTCTGTCCGTCCGTCCGTCCGTCCGTCCGTCCGTCCGTCCGTCCGTCCGTCCGTCCGTCCGTCCGTCCGTCCGTATGTATGAACGCGTCGATTTCCGAAGCTACAATAGCTAGAGACCTCAACTTTTTTTTAAAATGTCCGTATATAGCGCGCGCATATCAAGTTTATCACTAGAAATCGATAACTCATCCGATTATTTTTTTATCGATGAAAAACCTTATCGAAAGCCAGTTATAAAATTATATCTCCTACATCTTTTGAGCTAGAGTCTTCAAATTTTAAATGTAGACTCATATGTACTTTATAGAATTTCGGTTTTTGTTATAATTCACCCCCCGCCCCTATATCCACCCCCTCACCCTTACTTTTGTAAAAGGCGTATATCAAATACTAGAGACTTGAGTTTCGGCATATACACGCATAGTAATGATATAATAACAATCTAAAAGTTTCATGAAGAACGTACATCTACAAAAAAAGTTATTAAACAATTAAGTTTCCATGAGAAGCCCACACTGCAGCCCATGCGTGTTTATGCGTGCGTGCCTATATGTGCCTATGTATGTGTGTGTGTTTCTTTTGTAAGCAAAAAGACGGGTTCAGGGGATTTCCTAGTCGAGCAGTCTCGACTAGAGCTTTCTTACTTGTTTTCCAATATTATTTATGTATATGCGGTACTTTTATCATTTTGCTGATTACAATGCGCAATAATGTGTAATAATAATATAATAAGTTCAGTCTGCAAATGCGAGCAGATAGATAAATTGAATATTTAAATAATTGTGCCGCAGGGCAAGTTCAATTAGCTAAGAGTCGACTCAGTCGAGTCGAATCGATTCAGTCAAAGCCATTTCAAACGTCGTCTAATTGTGGCTAATACGCATACGCTGGCTAAAAGCAAAAGCTACTCAAATGCCGCTTTGATTATCAGTCAGCCAAAAAAAAAAAGCAGCACAAATTGCCCAATTACGCAATCGATTTCAATAAAACATTGCATGTGGAATGGGTGCTGAAATAGTGGCTGATTGGGCAGTGGATAACTCAGTTGTCATGGCTGGGGCAGGCATCAAGGTCCACTGACGCATAGCTCAATTGAACAGAGGAAAAAATAAAATACAAGTGAAAGCAAATTCAACGCCTGATCAATTCTTAAATAACAGAAAAAAAGCGAAACCAGACAAAGGCCTCTCTGAATACCATATTGTATAAAGGTATGTGTATATGTGTATGTGTGTGTGTGAGACTTTATACTCTAGTCCGTCCATACGCTGACTCCCAACAATATTGTATTTTATTTTATTTATTTTTTGCGCACACATCAAGAAATACGCTGGGAAAATATTTGCCATTTGTTGTGCGAGGCGAAGCAAACAAATAATATTTGAGCACGAAATAGACGACAGCAATGCACGACCATTAAATACCCATTAAGCGAAGCGTTTTTTAATCAATAACATTAATTTGTTTGATTTGATTGAATCAAATTGAATAAAGAACGTAATGAAGCGATTTATTAATCGTAATTGTTATGTATTTTTTTTTATCTTTTGTTTCATTTGAATTGTTTAAATTGACTGTGGAATTAAATATGGGAATATGTCATGGAATATGGGAGAAAATGAGAAATATACAAAATAAAATTCGTTTTTTAAATGTATGTATATATTCAGGGTGTTTGGGAAATGTACACCTGAACGATTCGCTAGAAATGCTCTGACTTTAAGATGGAAGAGCTCATTGATGGAGAGATCACAAGATATGCGGACAGCTGAGAGTCTATCTAAACCAGCTAAAGCCTAACTTAGGCACCTACACAATGTAAAGAAGACTGAAAGGACTTAATTATTTAAAAAATAAAATAAAAGTAGTCACAATAATGAATTGGGAATTCAATATTATTAATTAATAAAATAAAATTATTATTAAGAAATGGATTTCTTTATATGCCAAATCGGATTATCCAGATCTGTTTTATTTGCGAATTATAAAAATATACATAAATTAATATATACATATATAATTTACTCACATAATTCTGAATACCTCTGTCAAGTGTTCATGAAGAGATTTCCGAGTTCTTAATCAATAAAGTAAATGTCAAACTGTAAAGAGAAGAAATTGACCACATATTGATATATTAAGTGTATTTGAATGGAAATAAAAGAAGATTGATAAAATGTATATAAATTTTTCGAAGTATGTTTAGGGAACCCATTGCAAATGGGAAATCAGGGTATAATGGTTTTGAGAAAAGTAAACATTTCCATATTCTGATTACGTTCTGAAAGTTTCATTAAGATTGTATGTCTACAAACGAAATTATTCAACAAATAAATCCCCTGGGAGGGGAAATCCCCTGGGAGGGGAAATCCCCTGGGAGGGGAAATCCCCGGGCAGGGGTAATCCCCTGGGAGGGGAAATCCCCGGGCAGGGGAAATTCCCTGGGAGGGGAAATCCCCGGGCAGGGGATTATTTAATAAGGGATAAACTATTTTAAATATTAAATATTTAAATATATACATATATCTAGAAATATGCTTACAAATTGTATAATCCTCATGGTGTATAAATATTTAAGGCTATTTGAGAGTTTAACTCTGAAATAAAGTAGAGAGTACAGAGTGGAATTTTATATATGATATACCCCACATCTGTTCTTATATTTCAATATATACAACATATATGTATACATGTATATAATAATTATATTCTCTCTATATATAAACTTTTCATTGATTTATTTTTATTTAAATCTTCTTCAACTTAAGCTGATCTCTTGCCACCTTTATAAGTATTCAAACCCATGTACCCAGTCGGTCGCCAACAATCAACAACTCCTGCAAACTTTCACTTCTCTTTAAATAGCAGCGACTCGTGCTGGAGGACATGTGTAATTCCTGGTAGAGTCTGTTCCAAGTATTAGCTAAGGCTAAAAATAAACGCGTTTCTTTGTTGTTCCATTTTGTTTGTTTGAGGGGGGGCAGTTGGCCCCAATGTTGCTGATTTTGCTGATGTTGGAGCTGCCCCGAAATGTCAATGTCGTTTGTTGAGTGATTCATTTGCCTGTCAGGGCAGTCAATAGAAACTTTGTGCCGAGCACCTAAAGTACTTTTAAAACAACTTTTGGCACCTTGCGCTCATTGACTGCCGCTCATCCTGGCAAACTTTTACAGGAAGTGGCAGGACACCTTGGCACATACAATTTTTAATTGAAATTAGCATACAAAATTTGATGTTGCCACAAATATTGGAGCTACACTCAAAATTGAATGCCATCCTGTGGTGTGACACCCTGTGCTGCCGCCAGCTGTAGAATAATTACAATCAAAAAGGGATGCAGACGGCGAGAGGCGAGGAGAGGAGTTCCTGCGATTTGCATGGGTTCCGTTCTGGATCACAGCCAACGACAAGTCTGGGGTCAGCCGGCGGCTCTAATCAGACCAACTGAATAACAACAAATTTGTGAAAATAGAAAACAGTCCACATTTACTTTGCCATGTCATTTCCATTGATAGAGCCTGAAGCGCCCAATGTCCTGTCAAATCGAATCAAAGTGAAGCGAGTGCGACACTTTGGTCTCTCCATTCATATAAACAAATAAGCTCATCAAGTCGAACCAAAGAGAGATTTATCTATCTATCTATCTATCTATCTATCTATCTATCTATTTATCCATCTATCTATCTATCTATCTATCTACATATCTATCTATCTATCTATCCATTTATCTATCTATCTATCTATCCATCTACCTATCTATCTATCTATCTATCTATCTATCTATCTATCTATCTATCTATCCATCTATCTATCTATCTATCTATCTATCTATCTATCTATCTACCTATCTCTATATCTATCTATCTATCCATCTATCCATTTATCTATCTATCTATCTATCCATCTACCTATCTATTCATCTATCTATCTATCCATCTATTTGTCTAATATTCAAAGAATAAGCCAACTTTTATATTTAAGCCTGGGCCACTCGAGCGTTGGGCGCGTTGGACTTTTATGAACGCATCATTTACTCCTCCTGCCTAATAACGGTATTTATTATATCCGCTTATCAATCAGCAGCTTCAAGTGGAACTTGGCTACAGAAATAGAAATTCGAGTGAAGCGAGTTCGAATGGAAATAGAAATGGAAATGACAAATATACATAAATACATACATATATATTTATACATATATCTCTATATATAAATGAAAATGGCAATGGAAATGGCTATGGAAATGGCCAGAAGCCTACCAAATGGCAGGCCGTTAGATCTGCGAGCTTAGTAAATGCCAAAAAGTGTAGCATTTTTGGGCCTCTGGGCAATGCACTATGGGGAATTTTGCCGTTTTTCGGGTATTTAGTCATTTTTTCGAAGTATGAAAACTTATAATTTTTTTATGCTAACATATTAATAAAACTCCAAACTTTAAAGTGCTGTACTTAAAATGTTAAATAACAGCCCACTGTTAAGCCTAACAGCTGTTAAAGTCAGCTGTTATCATTGAATAGCACGTGCCTTCAGATTGCAGTTTTTGGTAGCCGATTTTCAAAGTGTCGTTATTCAAAGACCAGACATAATTTTTATGAAATTTAAAAGGGATTCGAATTATTGGGGTTTCTACTATGTGTTGGCTTAAAAAAAAATTTGAGGTTTGAGCTTTTTCTATTAATATTTTGTAAAATTAGCAAGTGATGTCAAATGTCATTTCTTGTAAATAAAGCTCAACTTTGCGAAGACATATAAAACAGCCATAAGGACGCATAAGTGTAATTCCAAAAGTATGTTGTAGAGCCATTAATTGTGAACTTATGGCAAAAATCTCAATGTGCACTTTTGCGCACTACCGGCGCAAATCAATTTTCAGCAGGTGATGTTTGGCCTAATAAAAAGGGCAACTATAACCAAAAAACCGTAGCTATGAATTTTTTTAAGGCGAAACTAAATACGACTAATATTAATTCAGCTCATTAATCACATTAAAAGAGCAACAGCCACTTTTTTTGTCAAAATAAAAATGTCAAATGGATGAAATGCTGCAGAAACAAAAATCAACATTTCTGGCTGGTCTGGAACTCGAAACTGAGGAATATTAATTTCAATTTTTTAAAGCTCGATTGTTTTCAATTTAAATTAATTTTTTTTAATTATTAGCAAGCAAAATTTCTTTAAAAAAATTTTTTTTTCATACAAAGTTTTTATAATTTTTTTTTTTTGTGGGCGGTGACACGCCCATTTTTCTAAAACATATTTCTGAGCGTATACATATTAATAATAAAAAAACTGAATCAAAAAATCTTGCTTAGTTTTCAAGTTATTAATTAATACCCGATAATTTGGATTTTTCCCCATAGTGCAATGGTGCGTTAAGAGATTGTCTATGGGTGTGCGTGGGTGTGTGTGGGTGTATCTATGTATATGTGTGGCCAAGAGTAATGGGTTTGCTGTGCCCGAGCTCCAGCATTGATGACACTTCACATCAATTTATCAGCTTTGAATAGTTCTCCCATTCGAGAACTGCATCAAGTGAAAGTAAAGTGGAACAGTTCTTAAAATTCAAATAAAACACAGAACACTCTGAAACGTACAATGCAGACTTTAAAATATATCGGAAAAAAAATATTGTTTTATGATATGGAAAATGTATTTGCGAAAACGTAAGTATTAGGTGGTTCCCCAGGGCTCCTTTGAGTATTAATCCAGCTCTGCTTCATTGTCAAGATAGTTTTTTAAGAAGTATCGACAGTCACGATAGAGATGACATATCCTTCAATAGTCAATAAGAATAAGAGTACAGAATCAGAGTCCCAAGAGTTTAAATGAAACAAAAAGAATACAGAAACAGTAAAAAAATATTTGGAGTATTTTAATTCAGCAAAAGGGATACAAATTAAAAAAAAAAAAAAAAATTGATAAAGTCGTACTACGACGTTACACAAAAATAAAATATATATTCCTCTTACTTCAGCTATCTCTACTTGTGAGTTACGAACTGACGAAACGGTCAGGCATCTATTGAATTGAAGTATGCCACGCCCTTTTTAAACTACTACACAAGTTTTCATGGAACCCATTTATACAAAAACTTTTGGGATTAGATTTCACACTAAAGACTCGAAAAATAAATGTTTTAAAATATAAAAAAATATATTCATATTTCGAACATGCTTTTTTAACAAAATCTAATCAAATAAAAATAAAAAATTGCAAGGTTTTTATCGAATCGTGTTAAAACTGTTGATTTAGCTTTAATCGAGAGCTCTCTGAATGCTACGCAAAGCTAACAAGCTGGTTCGTTAGCAAACGCACTTAGTCAGCAACTATGATAGCCTAGGCTAACTGAAGGACACACACACGCACACACACACACACACACGGACAGTCATGGCCATTTGATGTCCGGTAAATGTAACTTTTGGATGGCCAGCAATGATAAACACATAAGCAAACAGCATTCGGTGACAGTTGAAGTGGGCGGATGGGCGAGGTGAGCGCATTAATTCCAGGCCAACACTTGAGCCGCTTATTAGGCAACCCAGCAGGAGGAGGAGGAGCAGCAGCAGGAGCAGTAGCAGGAGGCGGCGCAGCAGCAGACAGGCAAATTATGTAGCTTTTTGAGCTGGGCGTGGCTGTGTGTGTGTGTGGCTGGGTCGAGGTCAGGCAAATGGTGTTTGCAAACAATAACTTTAGGCTATTCCATGTCAACAGACATTAACAGAAACGCCAGACCGAACAGCGACCAGCACATTGTCGCAATCGACTGAGATAAGTGCCATTGGCGGGACAAGGAGCCAGCAGCAATGCTATTGAACATATTTTCGGTTTGACAAGCCAACCAACAACAATAGAAGATGAAGAAGAAGATGAAGAAGGGAGCAAAAAAAAAGAGAAGCAAATCAAGTCTGCTTGAGGGCTATGTGCGCCTTGATGTATGCAAAATTTTATGTTGATAAACTTATCAACGACAACATTTGCATTGTGTGTGTGTGTGTGGGTGTGTGTGTGTGTGTGTGTGTGTGCGGGCAGACTGTTCCACGTACTTCGCTATGGCATTTACTGTAGCTGCTCTCACTGCTCGCCCACTTGGTGTCCGGATGTTGGCGATAAGTCGCCTTTTGATGCTGGCAAACGGACGGACGGACAGACGAACGGACGGACAAGTTTGTCGTTTTCTCTTGTGAGAAATGAAAAGTGTTGCCTAATTTGAGTTGCTTTCAGCGTGGCTTATCTCATGCTCTCACTCACTCGCTCACTCCCTCTCTCTCCCTCTCACACTCTATTCGCTATCTCTTTCGCTTGGCGTACACTTTTAAGTGCTGCACAAATATTTGCAACGCTGCAAACTTTTCTTCTTCTTGCACTTTATTTAGAATAAAATAAATAAATCAAATTGCACTTTTGGCCGCTTTTCGCCAGTTCTCAAATCTGCGGCTCGAGAGTTGAGCAAACGAAACGAACGGAAAACAGTTAATAAGAAGCTTAACTAACAATTAACTGGAAGCGGGCTTAATGTTATTATTATTTGCGAATCCTTAAAAAATATTTCAATGGCATTTGCTATCGTTTCGCCTTGTCGGATTTCAGTTCTCGTCGACTCGTTAAATCGTGAACTCATTGATAAATATTTTCTTTTTTTTTTTTTCCTTTGCTGTTATTAATTAAACCGTTAAATGCACAGCTGCCACGACTAAAGGACCCTTGAACAACATGCATATGACTATATAAATTATCGGTATATATTTCATATTTATTTACATGTTAATGCTCTCTCTCAGTGGACGACATGATATTGCACTTGGCCAAAGATATATTAAAGTGCATTGGTTTATAGCAGAAATTGATTAATATTTAAGTCACCAAGATATCAATAATATTTATTAAAATATATAAACCTAATACTATGTAAAAATGATGATAAAAAAAAAAACAACAGCATTAAAAAGCTTTAACAAAATACTATGTATAAGCTAAACAGGTGAATTTCAATAATATAAATTTTTAATCATGAAGCCTTTTAATATTTATAATTCATAAGCTCTAATTTAAATAATTTAATATAAATAAATAAAAATAAATGAATAAACTAATATAATTATATAAATAAAATGTAAAAATAAATTATTTTAATAATATTAACAATTACAATTAAATGCACTCATGCATCTTATAAGTTCTCCAATAAATTACTTAAATTCGTTGAAATAAAAAATAAAATATATAATATATGTATGTATATAAATATACTAATTTTAACAGGTTATTTTATTTAATATATCTATATATATATTTTATTTATTATTATACTTTTTATTAATTATACCTGCATAAGTTTAGCCTTACTTGCTCTTGCTCAGCCTCTGGACTAGTTAGACTCTCTGATACCTTAGTCATATTCTGATGTAAGCTAAAATGCAGAATAAATGCTCATTACTAAGACTATAAAATAGAATAAAAGAGTATTTTATAAAGAGCTATCCTCATCTCAAAACCCAATAAATCAAATATAGAAAATTTTAGAAAAATAATTAATAAATTAAATATAGATAAAATGTATTAAATGTGAATATATGTAATATACATAAATAAATAAATAGGAAAAAAAAGTCTGGCTGAAGTTCTTTCTTGCTCTGGCTTTAAATTAAATAGTTATTTAGAAATAATTCTCTCTAACAATTAAATAAATAAGTAAAGAGCTATCGCCCAGCTAAGCTAAAGCGATAAACTACATACAATTTAAATTATATTTCAGTACTAAGTAAATAAAATATTATTAAATTAATACCAAGAAGTTTTAATATATTTAAAAATATCTCAAATGATAAATGCTAAAAATATATTTTTTTAATTTAAATATATAGGATAATATATATTTTATGACAATTTAATTTTTTTTTTAATATATTATTTTTATTATTAATTAATATTTATAATTACGCTTTTTATCATCTCTTATATTATAATAAAAATATCTGAAATTATACATATTAAATATATTTTTAAATATTTAAATTTATAGGATTTCAACATATTTTAAAGTTATTTTTTAATATATTCATTTTATTATTAAAAAATATTTATATTTACTCTTTTTAGCATCTCTTATATTATTATTTCTTATTTAATATTTTTAAATGTTAAACAAATATTATTAAAAGCATATTTAATATTTGTTCAACAAATGCTGAAACGAATTTCTTTTGCTGTTTCAGCTTCTTTGTGTATATATGAAAAAAGAAAATATACGTATACATATATTTGACTTGAAATGTTTTAATAAAACATGTACATGCATACACACACACACACATACATGTACGATTCACATCCAGCAATACATTTGCCGCAGCAGCTACAAAAGTTGCCATAAAAATGCATATTTTTTCAGTTTTTTTTATAGCCGTTTGTAGCCTTTGGTGTAGAATGGGGCTTTATGCCAGGTTTTGTCGGCTTTTGCAGTGGAGCATTAAAGCAAAGCTGATTACGCTTGAATTTACCTCCAACTCTTTTTCACAGCTTTTGCACATTTCGCCCTTTTTTTTCCATAATTCGTTGCGTATGAATTTAAAAATTTACGCACAGCTGCCAGACTTTAATTAACAATTATGGCACACGGTGTAAAAATTTAGGAAAAATTACAAGAGGAGCGAAAGAGAAAGAAAAAAATATAACTGCATACATATATACAATGGAGAAAAACCCATGGAAATTCTTGGCAATTTAGCAAATATTTCATTAAACTTTCGACTCGTCTGCGAGCAAAAAAGCAAAAAGCATGTAAACTTCTTTTCGTATGTCTTTTTTCTCGCATTCTTACAACACATTTGATACCCTGCAATCGGGAAAGGGGCTAAAAAATAAGTCTGATGGGTGTTTACAGATTTGTTTATGTATATATTAAAACAAAATATATTTATTGGTTAGGAAAAAAAAATTTTAATAAATAAATAAATATATGTACATATATAAATAAATAAATATTTAACTTGTCTTGGAATAAAAAGAAATAAAATATTTTTAAATAGTTTTAATAAGAAGGAAACTTAAGATTATATAAATTTTATTTTTTGTTAAAAAAGAAAGCTTTTTTAAACATTAATAAATAAAATAACAAACTAAAAGACAAATATATATACAAATATAATAAATATACTATTGCTAAAAAAAAAAGAAAGATAATGCTTTAAAAAAAATAAATAAATTTAAATAAATCTGCAAAAATACACTAAATTTTACTAAGCTAAAAATGTTGTTGGGTTTAAATTATTAATAAAAAATAATCATAATAATAGAATATATATAATATATTATAATTAAAGAAAAGGTAAACAAAAAAGTAGGTTTTTAAAATCTTCATACTAAAAAAATAAATTGCTTTAAAAAAAAAAAATTATTGAGAAAAATAATAAGTAAATAATAAGTAAATTGCTTTAAAAAACGAAGGACAAAAATAAACTAAATTTATAAAGTTACAAATGTTGTTTGGTTAAAATAAATCAAAAATAATAATAATTTAATAATAATAATCGAAGAAACGATAACAAAAAATTGTTTTTATAAAATTATTGAATTCTTAAAAATAGGCAAAAATAAACTAAAAGTTAAAGTTAAAAGTTAAAGTTAAAAATATTGTTTGGTTCAAATAAAATTTAAAAAAATAATATTATAAATATTAGAATATATATAATATATTATGATCAAAGAAAAGGTAAACCAATTGTTTAAAAAAAATTGTTTTATAAAAAATTTATATAAAATAAAAAACTATAAAAAGTAAGTAAGTAAGTATATAAAGTAAGTATATAAAGTAAGTAAAAAAATAAAAAGTAAAATTAATGTTTATAAATAAATATATAATATGAAATATTGAAATTTAAAAAAATAAAATAAAAATTGATTGCATTCGATTATTGATTGTATTTATATTATTGATTGATTGATTAATTGTATTTATATTATTAGTAACAAATAATATATTTGTATGCTAATTTATCAACAAATTGTTCAAGAAGCCATAATAAATTAATATGAAGAACATTTATAGGAAATGCATTCAAATTGTTCCGCTTAACTTTTGTTTTAATTGCCCAGGCTAACTGCTAGTCGCGCATACTTTAACAATGCCTAATATGTTTTGACAATACGTGTGCGTGTGTGTGTGTGTGTTGGTGTTTTTCACTCCGTTTCCTTCTACACATGCAGTTAGCTGCAAAATGTTCATTTAAATGCCCAGCAGCCCGCAAAGTATGCAACGATTTTTTTTGCGTGCGGGAGTGTGGCTCTGTGTGTGTGCAGGCGCACGTGTGAATGTGTGTGTGTGTGTGTAGGTGTGTGTGAGCGTGCGTGTGTTGTGTGCTAAATGCGCTTGTTCTAGATAATTAAAAATGTCATGCAGTTTTAGCTTTCTCCAGTTTTTTGCGCTTAATTTCATTCAGTTGCACAGCTTTTTCTGTGCGTGTGTGTGTGTGTGTGTGTGTGTGTGTTGGTTGTATTTAAAATTCAGGTTTAATTTTAGCATTCGATTAAGCGAATATTATTCAAAACCCGATACGCTTCACTTGCCAATTAACTGGACTTTAGTTAAACTATTATCGATATTTTTGGCTTTCATCTGGATGGATATTTTTCTACGCCTTTTGGCCAATTCGCATTCAGTGTCATAAATCTGAGATTCATATGCAATCAACATTCAGGCACACGCACACGAACACACACACGCACACCTGAAGCTAACGGCATTTGAATCGCCTTGAAATCCGTGTCACTGGAGCGTCGAACGCCAAATGATTTTCAAGTATTCACAGCGCTAAGCTCGAATCTCTCACAGCTCAAATCTCGAATGCTACGCACATGCAACGCCCACACAGCTGTTATGCCCTGCAGCGTTTTGCTGTCATATTCAAATGTGTGTGTCACTCCACAGACAGACAGACAACAACAACAACAACAGCAGCAGAGAAAAAACTTTGCGCCCACGCCCACTGCCCACAGCCCACAGCCACAGGTGCAAATGTGACACCAAAATTGAAGCAGCAAAAAAAAAAAACTGCTTAACATAGGATAGAGCTGAAGTTGAGATACGCTTTGTGTAAAGTCTGAAATGTTTTTATGAATATATGTATGAATATACATTTATCAATATTTATGTATGGATATATTAATAAACATATTTAAATATTGATATTTATATTGATATACTACAATATTAGTATTAGAATTATTTAGCATTATCGCTAAATGCGATTTTTGTAGAACCTGTTCAGATATAAGCAAGGTGCGAACAGTAAACTGATTCGGATCTCTTTATGTGCAATGCGAGATAGTACTACGATTATGCTAAAAATTGAAAATAGTTGATTATAGAAAAATAGTTTTAAAAAATACAATCACAAAATAGTTGATTATAGAAAAATATAGAAAGAAAAAATACAATTAGCCATTAATTTAAGACTTAGAGTTAAAAAAAAATAAAATAAATAAATAAATAAAAAATAAATAAATAATTAAATAAATAATATTGTTGAAATATACTTTTTAATTTGTTTTTATATTATTATAAACCAAAAATAATTTGTTTTCATTTCAATAAAAAATACTTTCGCTTTTTGTTTAGTATAAGATAGAATGTAAATAAAAAAGAAAGAAAAATATAATAAATAAACAAGATTTCTCTAAAAGCCAGGGATTCTAACGATTATAATTTTAAATAAATAAGCTAATAATAAAATATCTTTTTTTTTTTGTAGAAAAAAGAATTTAAAAAAATATGAATAATTTTTTGAGTTATATAAACAAATATTTTTGAATTTTAAAATTATTTTATAAGATATGATAAAAATAAAATATAATTACATTTTTAATGTTATGTAAAAATCAAATCAGAACTTTTACATTAAATATTATAAAAAGAAATAAATGCAAATAAAATTGAATTGAAATATCTCTTTAGGCAAAGAGCTAGATCATATATAATACCTTTCAGTTCATAAATAATATGTATGCAAATATGTGCAAGAGTATGTATGATAAAAATTAAATATAATTACATTTCAATTGTTATGTAAAATCAAATCAACTTTTATTTTTAATATTATAAAAAAAAAAAAAATTACAAATTAAAATTGAATTGAAATATCTCTTGAGGCAAAGGAACTAGATCATATATGTATATATGATCATATATATATATGTATATTGGCCTATGACCTACGGATTAATACCTTTCAGTTAATGAATAATATGGATGTGTATGTAAAAGAGTAATATTAACAATAATATTTAAAAGGTCAGAGTAAATGATGCTATAAAAGAAATTAGATAAATTATTATGTTCAGAAATTGGTGTTTTTTGTTTTTGTTTTTTTTTTTTTACTGAACTCGCATTTTGAATCAACGGTCAATTCGAAACAAAAATATTATAGCTCACATATCCTGCATATACTCTACAGCACTCCAAATTTATAACATCCTAATCACTCTAGACTACTGCAATAGATTTTTTTAATAATAATATAAAATTAAGAACCATTTTCGACTAATTTATGCATGCTAATTTATATTTTTACAATAAATTTAAATGATAGTCATTCCAAATGGCAATAAAAACAACTAGAGACAACACGGAGTTACAAAACAAATGGTATATATGTAGTTATAGAAGCGCAAAGTTTCTAGCGGCGTATGAAGTTGCGATAGTTGATAAAGGCCAAGGCCCATTGGCGCTTGAGTCCACGCTGACGATGCAGCAAAAAATCCGCCGACTTCGACTTGACGGGCAGGAAGCGGGAAGCTTCTAGAGGCATGTTGAGCAAGCAGCGAAGATCGTCGACTGAGTCTGCTCTCTCTGGCTCTTCAGGTTGCGCCTCGCTGGGCATTTGCCGCATAGGGGACACCACAGCTGTGGGAGGGGGCGCAGCTTGCACTGCCAATCGAGTTGGAATCACGTTATGGCTCTCAGTTTGCTCAATTTGTTCACGACTTCCGTTGCTCTCGCTTCCTGATCCCATTGTGGTCGTCAGGCTGCGTACGCTGCGCAGCTGTTGCGCTCTGCTCCTGCTGCTGCTCCTGACCAGGCAGAGTTCACTCTGCGAGCGGTTCGTCAAGTCGTTTGAGTGGCGTCGATAGCGTTGCTGTTGCTCCTTGAGCAACATGAGCAGGCCGTGCAGCAAAAACTTTTTCCTGGACATCATCTCACGCGTGTGCCTGGCCCGCAGATCTGTAGTCGCCTCCACGGAGCGCGGCCACAGCAGGCTGCTGTTGATCGCTTGCCACCGTCGCTCCCACAGTACCGTTAGCGACTTCTTGCGCCGCATCATTGTGTCGCGCCGGTGCAGCAGGCATCGGGGGCATAAACAGCCATTGCTGCGGCCGATCAGGCTCGAGGTGCCCACCGATACGGATCGTTTGCGCTTGGGCCCCATCTCAACCGTCAGCATGTCGCCCGCCTCCTGTATGGGCTTGATGTGGGCCACATTACTGTGCGAATCGCCGTACTTTGCGTATCTCGAGTCCAACATATCTCCCGACATGCTACGCTTCCTCAGTGGCAACATTTTAGCGAGATCGTAATTTACGGACTTCTTTCGTCTTCTTCTTTTTTTCACTTGGATAATTTATGGGAAATTGTGTTTGCAATACTTTTGATTTATCAAATACACATTACTGTTGACTGTTTGACAAACTAAACGAAGCTGAACTCTGAAAAGCAAAGGCTAACAAAATGTGGCAGAATTTTAGAGTATTTGAGCAAGGATTGCTGCAAGCCAAAGTGCAGCAAGCGGGGGGAGTGGGAAGACGACCTATATGTAAACAGAGTGTGAGTGCGAGTGTGTGTGTGTGTGTGCCTATTACTTATGTTAAGTGAAATGGAAAGCTGTGAAAATAGGTATAGGAAGCGATAAAGCAACAACGGGACATCGCCACCTGGAGGAGGAGGCGGAGGCGGAGGTGGGGGTGGGCCGGTGCAGGTGGAGATGACTTTGATTTCATGCTGACATTTTATTGGCAACTGCTGCCACTGCCACGACTCCTGCCACGTCTCCTGCCCGTGCTCCTCCTCCTGCTCTGGCTGTCTGGCATGCCAGCTCATTTCACAGCTGAATGGCACAGAGCATCGCATGTTATCATTAGAATTTTATGCATGGCTGATATGCGAACATTGAGTGCTAGATAAGCAGCACTTGCCAGAGTCGAGATGTGCCAATGTGAGATACTTTTTTCTTCCACAGACGTCTGCTGTTCACCTAGCAACTAGCCAGAATGGCAACAACTTTGTTAATTACGCACAAATGTTTAGAATTTTTCATTTCACTCAAGATGAATGCAAAGTGAAACTCATAATAAATATATAAAATCTGTATGAAAAGTTCTTTTAAATTGCAGCTCAAATTTCGCAAGTGCTAGAAAATGTTGCAGTTCATTTGTTGAGGCTTGGCAGATAACTAAGAAGCTTATATACATACATACATACATATATTATATACATACATATGTATATACATATAAACTTGTACTACAACAAATTGTAGGTGCATATAGCAGAAATGCATTTATTGCACTCTTAATCTGCATTCGTTGCACTTTGCTTGTCTTTTGGCAAAAACCAAACATTTAGTATGCAATAAAAAGATGACAGACAATCGGGCATAGGCGATTGCATAATACTCGTTTGGGGGATAAAATTAATTCAATTTTTGTATTTTTATTTATTTATGTTTTTACTTTATTTATTTATTTATTATTTTTATTTTTTTACGTTCCTCAACTAATATTAGCAAGCAATATACATATGTTTCAGCTATATAGCTTTAAGAACGCCGAACATTTATATAGCCTACAGGAACAACAACACAGACAGACGAGCATTGCATACAACCAATATACTCTTTACACTCTCTGCACAAGTCTAAAAACCTAAACATCAATTCAATTTCTGATATGCATATTCATGAAACACAAACTAATTGAAAAAGGTAAAGGAAAGGTTATCTAAGTGCATTTACTTAAAAGGAATTTTAGATAAATGTTTCACAGTTCCTTTCAACTATATTAAAAAGTTACATCGGCTTAAAATAAATAATTAATATACTTCAAATAAAATACTCTTCAAATAAAAAATATGGTCCAGATTTTATAAATAAATTTAAAAAAAAAAATAAGTGTTATATTTAAGATTAATTAGAAATAATTTTCTTAATTTTGTTTTCATATACATATATTTTGAAATACATTAATTATTATTTATAAAAATGTATTATTTTTTATTATTTAAGTTTTGAAAAATAATGTATGTTTAATGTAAATTTAATTTAATTTTGAATAAATAAATATTTTGTAAATTTATTTTTTTTTATTACTAACTTGTGATGATATACAAAAAATTTTTAATATTTTTTTACTGTTAGTAATTAAAATTATAAAATATTATTAAATTAAATATAAAATATTATTAAATAATAATTCATCATTATTATTGCAATATATTTAAATTTCTAAAATTTTAAGTAACAAATAAATATTTTATTGAATTTATTAAAAGCATTTTTAGATTTCTTACAAACCTGTCAGAAAAGTCAATTTCAAATAATCTAACAAACATTTAACGAACGACTCTCAATTATTTATTAATTAAGATATTTCTGTATGCAAATCATTTTAATTGTCAGCCAAGTTCATCTGTTTCATCTCTATTGTCGTGCCGAACAAATGTAATGATTGTGCGACAATTTTTAATTGGGTTAATTTGTGACAGCGAGACAGAAATATATGCGGCGTTTTAATTCATAATTTGTTTGCTAATTAAAATGCGAAATTCTGTTGGCAGTTCACAAAACTCAATTTTTTCCAATTGTTTTTCTTTTGTTTTTTTTTTTTTGTGTATCCAATTTGCGTTTGGAGTAATTTAATTGGTTTGCCTCAAGGGCAAACGCTCAACTTCTACATACATTCTACATATCTCTCTCTCACTCTCTCGCTTGCTCCTACTGTATATACGTGTATGTATGTATGTATGTGTATGTATAACTGTGTAAATCCTGTTCGGCTACGCTCTCTTGCTCTCTGCCTCCTTCTTCCTCTGGCTCTTCCTCTCTGGGAGCATATCAAACATTGTTTACCATTTTAAAATCGCATGTGGTTCGCAAGAAATTTACAGTTTTTATTTTGCGGCTTCTTTCATCGCACAAAAACTACGCCCTGCACGACACAAAACAAAACGGACCATAAGCGAGCACGTGTGCGAGCGAGTAGGCACGAGAGGAAACCGTAAGGACGTAGCTTGCAAATTGGCTGCGCTGGGTAAGCAGCAAAACATTTTCGATGACAAACGCAAAAACAACACAGAGCGAGAGAGAAAGGGAGAGTGTGTGTGTGTGGGTGTGTGTACGTGTGAGATTGGGCAAATACAGCAGTGGCAAAAGCAGAGAGAGAAACAACAGTTATTCACGTGAAATTTTTTAGATTCTCAAGTGTATGCCATGCACTTTTGCCACACCGAGCGAATTGTGTGTCTGCTACAGAATCAGAAGAGACACACACACATACAACTGCACATTTTACATTTGTTTTTTATTCGCTTCGGGTCAGACGTGCGTGCGTGAGTGTGGGTGTGTGTGACTTACAAAATGTGATTGGGAAAATCTTTGGAATTGTGGGCAATGTGACCGAGCCTGAGCCCAGCTGGGTCTGGGCCGTTGCTTTCATGTGGCTGCAAATCAGCTACGACAAACTTGGTATATGGAATTATGAGCCAGATACAGATTGAAATTGGCAACTGAAACGGGTCGAGCGGAATGCAAATGAGGTCTTGAATCTTTAAGGCGCAACTCAAGTAGCAAATAGTTTCAGCAAATTTCCCTGAACAGAGTTTTAATTAACATTAAGAGTAAGCTTGCATAGAAATCTCTTTCCATAAACAATAAACGCTTTGCCATTCACTCATAACCTTTGACACACACACGTTTAACGACCAGCCCCTGCCACGCCTACGCCTTAATTTGATTACTCCAGGCAGAGGTGCTTTCGGCCATTTCACCTGCTATCGTCCTCCA